>JARQOC010003670.1:0-14869 GCA_033576535.1 Allobates femoralis | reverse complement strand
GGCCAAAGGGCTGGTAAGAGTAAAACCCAATTGACTTAATTAAAATGACTTTTAAAAAGTATGCCTATACAAAATTCCCACAGATGGGAAGCCAGATGTCAGCAGCCTTGAAAACCCCCATTGTGCACCCCTTGACAGACTCTTAAAGCTAAGCAGGAAAAGGCCTTTGGTCAGGGGCGGGATGGGAGCCCATGAGAGCCCCAATGGGATGTAAATGGGAGCCCATGGTACTTGTTTTTAAAGGGCCCAAAAAGGGGGAAAGGTAAAAGCCATTGACTGTAAAAAAAATGACTTTTACAAATGTATGCTATACAAAAGCCCCCACAGATGGGAAGAGCTTTTCGCACCCATTTTTAAACCCCTTGTGCATGCCCTTGACAATTAAAGCTAAGCATGAGGCCTTGGTCGGGGGCGGAGGGGGAGCCTCATGAGAGTCCCAAGGGGGAATGTCAATGGGAGACCAGGGCTACATTGCTTTTGAAGGCAAAGGGCTGGTAGAGTAGAAGCCATGACTGAAATTTAAAAACTGACTTTTACTAATGTATGCCTATACAAAAGTCCACAGATGGGACCAGCTGTCAGCGCCATGTAACCATGTCATCCCTTGACGCTCTTGAAGTAAGCAGGAGAGCTTGGTAGGGGCTGGATGGGAACTCATGAGGTCCCAATGGGAGACTGGTACATGATTTTGACAGGCAAAGGGGGGTAGAGTAGAAGATTGACGTAATAAACTGCTTTTACTAATGTATGTATCAAAAGTCCACAGTGGGAAGCCGCTGTCAGCGCCATGTAAACCCATTGTGCATGCCCTTGACAATCTTGAAGCTAAGCAGTGAGAGCCTTGGTCAGGGGCTGGATGGGAGACTCATGAGAGTCCAATGGGAATGTCAATGGGAGACCTGGCACATTGATTTTGACAGCCAAGGGCTGGTAAGGTAGAAGCCTTGACTGTAATTAAAATGACTTTATAAGTAGCCTATACAAAGTCCCATGGGAGCGGCTGTCAGCAGCCATGTAAACCATGTGCTGCCCTGACAGACTCTGAAGCTAGCAGTGAGACCTTGGTGGGCTGGATGGAGCTATGAGAGTCCAATGGGAATGTCATGGGGGACAGGTACATGCTTTTGACAGGCAAAGGGCTGGTAAGGTAGAGCATTATGAATTAAAAGACTTTTATAATGTATGCCTTAAAGTCCCACAGATGGGAAGCCAGTGTGCAGCATTGTAAACCATGTGATGCCTTGACGCTCTTGAGCTAACAGTGAGGCCTTGTCGGGTGATGGGGACTCATGGAGTCCAATGGGAGAAACCATGCTACTGCTTTTGACAGGCCAAAGGGGGTAAGAGTAGAAGCATTGATGTATAAACTGATTTACTAATGTATGCCTATACAAAAGTCCCAAGATGGGAAGCCAGCATGTCAGCAGCATTGTAAACCCATTGTGCTGCCCTTGACAGATCTTGAAGCTAAGCGTGAGAGCTTGGTCAGGGGCTGGATGGGAGACCTCATGAGAGTCCAATGGAATGTCAATGGGAGCCATGGCTACATTGACTTTTGACAGGCAAAGGGCTGGTAAGAGTAGAAGCCATTGACTGTAATTAAAACTGACTTTTATAATGTATGCTATACAAAGTCCCACAGATGGGAAGCCAGCATGTCAGCAGCATTGTAAACCATTGTGCATGCCCTTGACAGATCTTGAAGCTAACAGTGAGAGCCTTGGTCAGGGGCTGGATGGGAGACTCATGAGAGTCCAATGGGAATGTCAATGGGAGACCATGGCTACATTGACTTTTGACAGGCCAAAGGGCTGGTAAGAGTAGAAGCCATTGACTGTAATTAAAAATGACTTTACTAATGTATGCCTATACAAAAGTCCACAGATGGGAAGCAGCATGTCAGCGCCATTGTAAACCCTTGTGCATGCCTTGACAGACTCTTGAAGCTAAGCAGTGGGCCTGGTCAGGGGCTGGATGGAGACCTCATGAGAGTCCCATATGGGAGACCATGGCTACATTGACTTTTGCAGGCAAGGGTGGTAAGAGTAGAAGCCATTGACTGTAATTAAAACTGACTTTTACTATGTATGCTATACAAAAGTCCACAGATGGGAAGCCGCTGTCAGCAGCATTGTAAACCCATTGTGCATGCCCTTGACAGACTTTGAAGCTAAGCAGTGAGAGCCTTGGTCAGGGCTGGATGGGAGACCTCATGAGAGTCCCATGGGAATGTCAATGGGAGACCATGGCTACATTGACTTTTGACAGGCCAAAGGGTGGTAAGGTAGAAGCATTGACTGTAATTAAAATGACTTTTACTAATGTATGCTATACAAAGTCCACAGATGGGAAGCCAGCATGTCAGCAGCCATTGTAAACCCATTGTGCATGCCTTGACAGACTCTTGAAGCTAAGCAGTGAGAGCCTTGGTCAGGGGCTGGATGGGAGACCTCATGAGAGTCCAATGGAATGTCAATGGAGCATGGCTCATGACTTTTGACAGGCAAAGGGCTGGTAAGAGTAGAAGCCTTTGACTGTAATTAAAATGACTTTTCAAGTATGCCTATACAAAAGCCCAAGAGGGAAGCACCCTGCCCGCGGGCCATTTAAACCTTTGTGATCCCCTTTGACAGACTCAAAAGGTAACCCCGGGGAAGGCCCTTTGGTCAGGGGCGGGAGGGGAACCCATGAGAGCCCAATGGAATTTTTTCCAATGGGAAAAAACCCAGGGCTCTTTGTTTTTTTAAAGGGCCCCAAAGGGCTGGTAAGAGTAGAAGCTTTGGGATGTAAAAAAAACCTGTTTTTTATAATGTATGTATAAAAAGTCCCAGGGGGAAAGCCGTTCAGACCCCTTGTAACCATTGTGCATCCCTTTGGAGCCCAGGCCAAGGCATGGAACCTGGCAGCTTGAGCCGGGTAAAAAAGGGGAAATTTTTCCCAAGGGCAAAGGGAAAGGGAACAGATTGAAAAATTTAATTCCTTTACAATAACATCCCGTGGGGGAAAACCCAGGGGCCAGCCGAAGCTTGCGGCAAAATAAAGGGCCCTTTTTAAGGCTATAAATACAAAGGAAGGAGAGCCTTACATTAAGCAAAGGGCTTAAGTAAATGACCTTTTGCTTGATCCATAAATCGGAAGCAGGCTTGAACCATGTGGGAAAAATTTAAAACGGGGCCTTGTTGTTTAAGGCCAAAGGGGATCCAATGAAAAAGCTTTACAGCCCTTAAAAGCAAAGGGGGGGGCCTTGAGAAATTGATATGGATCCTAAACCCAAAAAAGTGTAGGCTGAAATGGTCCCTTAATTAAAATGTATCCTTTGGGCCAAGGGGAGAGGCCTTTGGGAAAAAAAGGCTTCAAAACCGAAAGGGTTGAGGCTTTTAACTTTTAACCATGGTTAAAGCCAAGTTTTGGACCCCCGGGGAATGAACCATGTATTGGGGACCGGGAAAAACCCAAAGGGTGATGAGCCTTGAACCTTAAACCTTTTAACATTACCCAAAACCGGGGGGGACGAAGGTAATTGCAGGAAACATTTAATAAAAAGCCGGGGGGAAGGATTGGAAAATTTTTTAACCTTTAATTTCGTTAAAAGGGGTGGGGTAACCTTCTGTTAAGGGTTTAAAGGGCTTCAGCGGGAGCCAAGGGAATAAACCATGGTCCTTAAGACTTTAAAAGTAAAACCCGGGGAAACGAGGCCTGACTTTTAAACCCAAGAGAATGAGACTTGAACCCGGGGAGGAAAAGGGTAATAATTTGGGAGCCTTGCGAGGGAAATGGAGGAAGAATGTAATTTTTAAAAAATTTAGTGGGAAAATTGACCTTTAATTTTTAATCCCTTGGAGCCGGTGGGTGAACCTTGGGGTGATTGGACTTTAAAGATGTTTTAAATTTGGGAATTAAGGGGAAACTTAGGTGAAAAGGTTCTGTTTTCGGGAGGGGAAAAGGGCCAGGAAAAAACCTTTAAACCTTTGGGGGAAATGAAGCCATATGAATTTTAAACTTTTGGCCTAAGGGAAGGAAAGGAGATTTGGGTTGAACCAGGAGAAGTTAGAAATGCTTTATTTGAAAACCTGGAAAAATCGAATTAAAGGGTTTTTAAAACTTACGGGAAGGTGGGATGAACCAGGGGTTTAAAGCTTTAAAGCTAAACCCCCCCTGTAGGCATGCCTTATCCGAATTGGGGAACGGGTTCAGTTGGGGGCCCGGAAGATGAAATTGAATTAAGTTTAAAAGTTTTTAAAAGGGGAAAAAATTCAGGTTTTTAAAACCCTGGCTTCTTCAGCCGGGCCAAGGGAAGCCTTGGCTTAATCAAGCCTTTGGGGGGAAAAGCCCAATGCCCCTTTAAGCCAGGGAAAGGGGAGCCGGGCTTTAATAATGAGTAAAGCCGGGGAAACGCTTGAGCATAAACCAGGGGCCCCCTTGCAGCGGGGGTTTTGGCCTGAGGGAAAAAGATTATGTTTGGGAATGGAATTTTAAAGGGGGGGAAAAACCTGACCGGGGAAACCCTTAATATGCCAATTCGAGGGGTGAAATGAAAATTTTAATACCAATTACAGGGTGAGCCAAATGTGGGAACCTTTAGTTTAAAAAAAATTTTGGCAAAGGGGAAGGGGGGTTTTAAAAAAACCTTTCTTGTGCAAAAGAAGTGACCCCGGTAAGTTTAAACCTTTGGCCAATTGGAAGAGGACCCCTTTATTTGGGACCTGGGCCAGGGGCAGGGAATGTTTAACCCCAAACCCCAGGGGAAAAGGGATGAAAAAAATTTTTTGGGCCTAAATTAATAAGCAGAGGGGGCCTTAAAACTGTTCAATTTGGGTTAAAAACCGGTTCCCGGGGGCCCAAGGGTAAAGGGAAGCCTTGGAAATGTTTTTAACCCGGGAAAGGAGAGCTTAACCTTTTTAAAATTATGCCCAAGCCAGTGGAGCCGGGGGGAACCATGGTTTAAAATTTTGGGACAAATACGTGGGCGGAGGCCTGGTAATTGAAACCTTAAAATTTTAAACAGGCTTAAACCAGGGAAACAAGCCAAATGTTAAAAACCATTAAACTTAACTGCCAGGCGGGGAGAATTAAAAAGACTTTAAATTGTTAAAAACAAAGGGGAGGGTAGCCTTTAAACCTCTTTGACTTAAACCAAAGGGGTAGGCATGAAAAAATTCTTTAAAATTGAATACAAAACCGGCGGGGGAACCTTCTGTTTGGAGTAAGGGGAACGGCCCCGGGGGAGCCAAGGGGGAACATGGGAACTCTTTTTGAGGAAAGGGTAGGGAACAATTAAAGGGTTAAGAGCTTAAAGGGAAGGGGGAAAGGCCTTAAAAAGGACTTCAGCCTAAATCAGGAGCCGGTCAGGTTTAACCATTGGCCGGGAACCTTGGAAATTAACTTTAAGGGGGTTAAAGCCATGGATTTTTAAAAGGTTTAAATTTTGCCACAACCCAAAGGAGCCTGGGATAAATTTTAACCCCCAAAGAAATGGAGACTGTAAACTTTGAACCAAGGTTTAAAAAATTGATAAAATTTTAAAATAAGCCAAGGGGATGGCCTTGAATTTTTGCCCAAGTTTAAAAGTGAAGGGGCGATGAAATGAAATAATTGGATCCCTAACCCCAAAGGGCTTTCGGGCGAAAGGGCTTGAATGGATTAAATGACCAGGTTTACGGCCAAGGGGAAATGGAGCCATGAAAATTTAAACCAAACTTAGAACATGGTTTAAGATTTGGGATTCCCAAGGGCCCGGGAACCCGGTCAGGAAACCTTTAGGGAAGGGTTGAGAGAAAGGGAGAATAACCCTTTAACATGTTGCAAAGCCAGGAAGCTTGAAAAAAATTTTTTATTTCTTAAATTTAAAGGGGTTTGCAAGGGACCTTGGGGCCCTGAATTGCAGGGACCGGGCTAAGGGACTTTAGGCCAAGGGAAAGGGGAAACATTGTTTCGGCCTAAAACCCAACAAAACAATTTTTGTTAAAACCGAGAAACGAAATTTGCAGGCCCAAGGAAAGGAGTGGGAATTACAGGCTTGGACTTAGGAAAAAGCTGGAAAATGTAACTTGAAGCCAAGGGAAGGGAAGCATTGTAAAAATTTTTTGGGGCCTTGAAACAAAAATTCCCTTTGAAATGGTTTGAAGCCGGGAACATGGAGCCTGTAATTTGGGGCCAGAGATAATGGAGGGGGAATTACTATTTAAAGGGTTAAAGGGCCATGGAAATGACTTTCCAAAATTAAAGCCGAGATTGACCAGTAACCTTTTAGGAGCCATGGACCCTTGGGTTTTGACCGGGAAGGAATGAAGGGTAAATGATTTAGAAGGCCAAAACCAAGAGAAAACATTTTTGAACAAGTTTTGAACTTTGGGCTTTAACCTTACCGGGAAATGACCCTTTAACCCTGGCTTGGGAGACCGGGAAAATGGAAGGGGGGTTGGGTCAGCCATAAAGAAATTTTAGGAAACACAAAAAAATTTTAAATTATGTTAAACCAGGAGCCTGGACTGAACCTTGCATGCCTTGACGATTGAAGTCAGGACCTTGGGGGGGACCCATGGGCCCAATGGTGTCAGGGGGCGGTAATGACTTACGCAAACGAATTAATTGACTTAAAAGTTTCAAAAAAAGCACAGTGGAACCTTGCAGCCTTGAAACCTTGGCACCCTGAAGCCTTGGTAGGTGAGGCCTTGGGTATGGGACCCCATGGAGCCATGGAATTTGGAGCCAGGCTAAGATTTGAAGCCAAAGGGGTTAAAGAAAATGCTGTATAAAATTTTACATTTGCCATAAAGCCACATGGAACCTGACCTTGAAACCATGGACCTTGCAGTTGAGAACATGGAGCCTTGGGGTGTGGGAGCCCTTAACCCTGGAAGCAAGGGAGAAGACATTGTTTTTAAAAGGGGGTTTAAAGTTATTATAAAATTTCAAGGGGCCATCAAAGTAAAGGGACCCCTTTCAGCCTTGAACCCATGGACCTTGCAGTTGGTGAGGAGAGTTCAGGGGATGGGACCCATGGTCCTTTTAAGGCCAGGGGAAGTTTTGAAGAAGGGGTAAAAAGCTTATAAATTTAATTTTAAGTATAAAGCCACAGTGGAAGCCCCGGGCCTGAACCTTGGCAGCTGAAGCCTTGGGGGAGACCTTGGCCCTGGGAGGGACTAACCCCAAAGCGGGCTGGAATGACGGGGAAAAATTTATAAAAATTTTTGCCTATACAAAAAGTCCACGATGGGAAGCACTTTACGCAGCCTTTGAAAACCCCAAATTGTGCATGCCCTTGACAGACTCTTGAAGCTAAGCGTGGGGCCCCTTTTGGTCAGGGGGCTGGATGGGAGCCCTTAATGAGAGCCCCAAGGGGGAAATTTTCAAGGGGAGACCAGGGGTTTACATTGACTTTTAAAGGGCCCCAAAAGGGGGGTTTAAGATAAAAGCCATTGCCCTGAAATTTTAAAACTGACTTTTATTTAATGTATGCCTATACAAAAGTCCCACAGATGGGAACCGCATGCCCAGCACCCATTGAAAACCCCATTGGGCTTTCCCCTTTGGAAAAGACTCTTAAAGCTAAGCAGTGAGACCCTTTGGTAGGGGCTGGTTGGGAGACCTCTTGAGGCCCCAATGGGAATGTCAATGGGAGCCCAAGGGCTACATTGATTTTTGGGACGGCAAAGGGCTGGTTAGAGTAGAAGCCATTGCTGAAATTTAAAAAATGACTTTTACTAATGTAGGGCCCTATAAAAAAATTTCCACAGAGGGGAAAGGGCCAGCTTGTCAGCGCCATTGGAAAACCCCATTGTGAAAGGCCCTTTGACAGACTTTAAGCTAAGCAGTTGAAACCTTGGTAAAGGGGGCCTGGATGGGAGACCTCAGGGGAGCCCCCAAAGGGAAATGCAAGGGGGAGACCATGGCAAGGATTTTTGGGACAGGCCAAAGGGTTTGGTAAGAGTAGAAGCCTTTGGGATTTAAATAAAACGGACTTTTACTAATGTTGCCTATAAAAAAAGTCCCACGGGGGAAGGAAAAGCCAGCATGTCACCCACCCCCAGGGGAAAACCCCATTGGCATCCCTTTGGGACGGGACTCTTGAAGAAAAAGAGTGAGAGCCGGGGTCGGGGGCCCGGGGGAGGGGGAAACCTTTTTGAGAGTCCCAAGGGGAAAATGTAAATTTGGGAGACCAGGGGCTACTTTGATTTTGGGCGGGCCCCAAAGGGGGCGGGGAAAGGTAAAACCCTTTTTGCGGGAATTTAAAAAACTGCTTTTACTAATGTATTCCTAAAACAAAAGCCCCAAAGGGGGGAAACCCAGCTGTAAAAGCAGCATTGAAAAACCCATTGTGCATCCCCGGGGAACAAAACCTTGAAGCAAAGCAGTGAGGCCTTGGTCAGGGGGCGGATGGGGAGCCTCTGGGGAGCCCAAGGGGAAGGTCAAGGGGGAAAAGGGGACCAGGTACTTTGACTTTTGACGGGGCCAAAGGGCGGGTTAAAGAGTAGAAGCCTTTTGATGTAATTAAAACTGACTTTTACAAATTGTAGTTTTCCAAAGGCCCCCACAGATGGGAAGCCAGGGGTCGGGCACCCATTGAAAAACCCCATTGGGGCATCCCCTTAAAGACTCTTGAGAAAGCGTGAGACCCTTGGGGTCAGGGGCTGGATGGGGGGGACCTCAGGGAGGCCCCAATGGAAGGCTCTAGGGGTTTGCCCCAAATTTGGGAGCCATGGCTCATTGATTTTTAAAACAGGCCAAAGGCTGGTAAGAGTAAAAGCCATTGACTGAAAATTAAAACTGATTTTTAAATTTAATGTTTGCCTAAAACAAAAGCCCCACAGATGGGAAACCAGCATGTAGCACCCAATTGTAAACCCATTGTGCATCCCCTTGCCCAAAATTTTGGGAAAGCTAAGAAAGTGAGAGCCTTGGTCAGGGGCCTGGATGGGGATTATGAGACCCCAATGGGAAGGTAAAAGGGAGACCATGGCTACTTTGGGATTTTTGGGACGGGGCCAAAGGGCGGGAAAGAGTAGAAAGCCTTTTGATTTTAATTAAACTGACTTTTACTAATGAAATGCCTATCCCAAAAGCCCCACAGAGGGGAAGCCAGCATGTCAGCAGAAATTGTAAAACCCCCTTGTGCATTCCCTTTGACGGGACTTTTGGGAAGTAAGCAGTGGACCCTTTGGTCGGGGGTGGTTTGGGAGACCTAAAGAGATTTCCCAAAGGGGAAAATGTCAATGGGAGGACCTAGGTACATTGACTTTTGACGGGCCCAAAAGGGGGGTAAGGTAGAAAGCCTTTGGGACTGAAATTTAAAATAAACTTTTTACAAAGGTATGCCTATAAAAAAGGGCCCCAACAGAGGGGAAAGCCAGCGGGTCAGCGGGCCATTTTTTAAACCCTTGTGCTTTCCCTTGGGCAATCTTAAAGGCTAAGCATGAGAGCCTTGGTAGGGGCGGAGGGAGACCTAAAGAGAGCCCCCCAAGGGGAAGGGAAACCAATGGCTACATTGACTTTTGACAGGCCAAAGGGTTGGTAAGAGTAGAACCCAATTGACTGAAATTAAAACTGATTTTTACTAATGTTTCCTTTTAAAAAAGCCCCACAGATTTTGGAAAAAGCCGGGCATGTCACCCAGCCTTTTGAAAACCCCTTTGTGAAATGCCCTTGACGGGGATTTTGGGAAGCTAAGCAGTGGGGAGCCTTGGTAAAGGGGGTTTGGAGGGGGAGCCCTCATGAGAGCCCAATGGGGGGGGCCCCCCAAGGGGGCCTTACATTGACTTTTAAACCCCCCAAAGGGCTGGTAAGAGTAAAAGCCTTTGGACTGAAATTTAAAAACTGATTTTTACTAATGTAGGGCCTATAAAAAAAGTCCCAAGAGGGGAAAGCCGGGCAGGGTCAGAAAAGCCATTGAAAACCCCATTGGGGCATCCCCTTAACAAAACCCCTTGAAGCAAAAGCAGTGAGAGCCTTGGTCAGGGGTTTGGATGGGGACCTCATAAAGAGCCCAAGGGGAAAGGGGTCCCAATGGGGGACCATGGCTACATTGACTTTTGACGGGCCCAAAAGGGTGGAAAGGAGTAGAACCCAAATTAAAAAGTTATTAAAACTAAATTTTTTTAATGTAGGGCCTATCAAAAGTCCCACAAAAGGGAAGCCGCATGTCAGCAGCATTGAAAACCCCATTGGGGATCCCCTTTGACGACTCTTGAAGTTTAAGAGTGGGGCCCCTTGGTCGGGGCTGGAAGGGGAAAACCTCATGGAGCCCAAAGGGGAAAGGGGTCCCAAGGGGGAGACCATGGCACATTGACTTTTGACGGGCCCAAAAGGGGGGTTTAAAGTAGAAGCCATTGACTGTAATTAAAAACTGACTTTTACTAATGTATGCCTATAAAAAAGCCCCCACGGAGGGGAAAGGGCCAGCTTGTCAAAAAGCCTTTGGGAAAAACCCTTTGTGCATCCCCTTAAACAGACTTTTTGAAGCAAGCATTGGGGGCCTTGGTCGGGGCCCGGGGATGGGAGCCCTCATAAAGAGCCCCAATGGGAATGTCAATGGGGGCCCATGGCAAAATTTTGCTTTTGCCCGGGCCCAAAAGGGCTGGGTAAGAGTAAAACCCCTTTGACTGAAATTTTAAAACGATTTTTTACTAATGTTTTTCCCTATACAAAAGTCCCACAGAGGGGGAACCAGCATGTCAGCAGAATTTTTAAACCCATTGTGCTTGCCTTTGGGAAGACTTTTTGAAGCTAACCCGGAGACCCTTTGGGTTTCCGGGGGGTGGTTGGGGGGACTATGAGAGTAAAAGGGGGAAATGTCAATGGGAAAACCATGGAACATTGATTTTTGGGACAGGCCAAAGGGTTTGGTAAGAGTAAAAAGGCCATTGCCTGAAATTTAAAAATGACTTTTACAAAATTTTTATGCCAAATAAAAAAGCCCACAAAAGGGGGAAAGCCAGATTAGACCCTTTGAAAAACCCTTTGTGAAACCCCTTTGACAGACCTTGAAGCTAAGCGTGAGAGCCTTGGTCAGGGGTGGAGGGAGACCTAAAGAGGTCCCATGGGAATGTCAATGGGAGACCATGGCTACATTGCCTTTTAAACAGGCCAAGGGGTGGTAAGAGTAGAACCCATTGACTGAAAAATTAAAACTGATTTTTAAATTAATGTATCCCAATAAAAAAACCCCCACGGGATGGGAACCCAGCTTTGTCGCAGCCTTTGGTAAAACCCTTTGTCCCTTCTTGACAGACCCCTTGAAGCTAAGCAGGAGAGCCTTTGGGTTCGGGGGCTGGATGGGAGCCCCTCATGGGGAAGGGGGGTCAAGGGGGAGCCTGGCTACTTGGGATTTTTTTAACAGGAAAAAGGGTGGAAAGAGTGGGGAACCCCCTTTAAATGAAATTTAAAGGACTTTTTTAAGGGTATCCCCTATAAAAAAGCCCCAAAAGATGGGAAGCCAGCATGTCAGCAGCCATTTTTTAAACCCTTTGTGCATGCCCTTACGACCCCTTGAAGCTAAGAGTGAGAGCCTTGGTGGGGGCCCCTGGATGGGAAACCTCATGAGAGCCCAAGGGGAAGGTTGGGGGGGAAAAGGGGGGGGGGGACCTTGGCTACATTGCCCTTTTGACGGGCCCAAAAGGGGCTGGAAAAGGTTTTGAAGCCATTGACTGAAATTAAAAAACTGACTTTTACTAATGTATGCTATAAAAAAAGTCCCACAAAAAGGGGAAAGCCCTTTGTCGCACCCATTTTTAAACCCATTGTGCTTTTCCCCTTGACAGACTTTAAAAAGCTAAGCAGTGAGACCCTTTTGGTCGGGGGGCGGGAAAGGGGAGGCCCTCATGAGAGTCCCAATGGGAATGTCAATGGGGAGACCATGGCTATCATTGACTTTTGACAGGCCAAAGGGCTGGTAAGAGTAGAAGCCATTGACTGTAATTAAAACTGACTTTTACTAATGTATGCCTATACAAAAGTCCCACAGATGGGAAGCCAGCATGTCAGCAGCCATTGTAAACCCATTGTGCATGCCACTTGACAGACTCTTGAAGCTAAGCAGTGAGAGCCTTGGTCAGGGGCTGGATGGGAGACCTCATGAGAGATCCCAATGGGAATGTCATGGAAGGAGACCATGGCTACATTGACTTTTGACAGGCCAAAGGGCTGGTAAGAGTAGAAGCCATTGACTGTAATTAAAACTGACTTTTACTAATGTATGCCTATACAAAAGTCCCACAGATGGGAAGCCAGCATGTCAGCAGCCATTGTAAACCCATTGTGCATGCCCTTGACAGACTCTTGAAGCTAAGCAGTGAGAGCCTTGGTCAGGGGCTGGATGGGAGACCTCATGAGAGACCCAATGGAAGGCTCTAGGGTGACCAATGGAGACCATGGCTACATTGACTTTTGACAGGCCAAAGGGCTGGTAGAGTAGAAGCCATTGACTGTAATTAAAACTGACTTTTACTAATGTATGCCTATACAAAAGTCCCACAGATGGGAAGCCAGCATGTCAGCAGCCATTGTAAACCATTGTGCATGCCCTTGACAGACTCTTGAAGCTAAGCAGTGAGAGCCTTGGTCAGGGCTGGAATTGAGAGTCCAATGGAATGTCAATGGGAACCATGGCTACAGACTTTACAGCCAAAGGGTGGTAAGAGTAGAAGCCATGACTGTATTAAAATATTTACTAATGTATGCCTTCAAAAGTCCCACAGATGGGCCAGCAGTCAGCAGCCATTGTAAACCATTGTGCATGCCTTGAAGACTCTTGAGCAAGAGTGAGAGCTGGTGGGGCTGATGGGGACCTCATAGGACCAATGGATTTGGTCCAATGGGAGCCATGGCTCATTGACTTTTGAAGGCCAAAGGGTGGTAAGAGTGAAGCCTGACTGTATTAAAAATGACTTTTTAATGTATGCCTAAAAAGTCCACAGATGGAACCAATGTCGCACCATTTAACCATGTGCATGCCTGACGATCTGAAGCTAGAGTGAGAGCCTGGTCAGGGCGGGTGGGGACTCATGGAGCCCAATATTGTCAATGGAACCATGGTAATGACTTTGACAGGCCAAGGGCTGGTAAGTAGAAGCCATTGACTGTATTAAATACTTTTACTATGTTGCCTATACAAAAGTCCCGATGGAAGCCAGCTGTCAGCGCATGTAAACCATTGTGCATGCCTTGACGACTCTGAAGTAAGAGTGAGAGCTTGGTCGGGTGGATGGAGACCTATGAAGCCCAATGGGATGTCAAGGGCATGGCTAATTGACTTTTGACAGGCAAAGGGGTAAGATAAAGCCATTGACTGAATAAAACTGACTTTTAAATGTTGCCTAACAAATCCCACAGATGGAAGCCACATGTCAAGCCATTGTAAACCATTGTGCATGCCCTTGACAGACTCTTAAAAGCTAAGCAGTGAGAGCCTTGGTCAGGGGCTGGATGGGAGCCCTCATGAGAGCCCCAAATGGAATGTCAATGGGAGACCATGGCTACATTGACTTTTGACAGGCCAAAGGGCTGGTAAGAGTAGAAGCCATTGACTGTAATTAAAACTGACTTTTACTAAGTATGCCTATACAAAAAGTCCCAAAGATGGGAAGCCAGCATGTCAGCACCCATTGTAAAACCCATTGTGATGCCCTTGACAGACTCTTGAGCTAAGCAGTGAGAGCCTTGGTCAGGGGTGGATGGGGAGACCTCATGAGAGTCCCAATGGAAGTCATGGGACCATGGCTACATTGACTTTTGACAGGCAAAGGGCTGGTAAGAGTAGAAGCCATTGACTGTAATTAAAACTGACTTTTACTAATGTATGCCTATACAAAAGTCCCACAGATGGGAAGCCAGCATGTCAGCAGCCATTGTAAACCCATTGTGCATGCCTTGACAGACCTTGAAGCTAAGCAGTGAGAGCCTTGGTCAGGGGCTGGATGGGAGACCTCTGAGAGTCCCAATGGGAATGTCAATGGGAGACCATGGCTACATTGACTTTTGACAGGCCAAAGGGTGGTAAGAGTAGAAGCCATTGACTGTAATTAAAACTGACTTTTACTAATGTAGCCTATACAAAAGTCCCACAGATGGGAAGCCAGCATGTCAGCAGCCATTGTAAACCCATTGTGCATGCCCTGACAGACTCTTAAAGCTAAGCAGTGAGAGCCTTGGTCAGGGCTGGATGGGAGACCTCATGGGGAAGTCCCAAATGGAATGTCAATGGGAGACCATGGCTACATTGTTTTTGACGGGCCCAAAGGGCTGGTAAGAGTAGAAGCCATTGACTGTAATTAAAACTGACTTTTACTAATGTATGCCTATACAAAAGCCCCACAGATGGGAAGCCAGCATGTCAGCAGCCATTGAAAAACCCATTGTGCATCCCCTTTGACAGACTCTTGAAGCTAAGCAGTGAGACCCTTTGGGTCAGGGGCTGGTTGGGAGCCCTAAAGAGAGTCCAGGGATGTCAATGGGAGACCATGGTACATTGACTTTTGACAGGCCAAAGGGTGGTAAGAGTAGAACCCCATTGACTGTAATTAAAACTGACTCTTTACTAATGTATGCCTATACAAAAGTCCCAAGATGGGAAGCCAGCATGTCAGCACCCCATTGTAAAACCCATTGTGCATGCCCTTGACAGACTCTTGAAGCTAAGAAAGTGAGAGCCTTGGTCAGGGGCTGGATGGGAGCCCTCATGAGAGTCCCAATGGGAATGTCAATGGGAGACCATGGTACATTGACTTTTGACAGGCAAGGGCTGGTAAGAGTAGAACCCATTACTGAATTAAAAAACTGTTTTTTTACTAATGATGCCTATAAAAAGTCCCACGAGGGGAAGCCAGCTGTAGCACCATTGAAAACCCCATTTGCTTTGCCCTTGACAGACTCTTTG
>JARQOC010003669.1:0-14879 GCA_033576535.1 Allobates femoralis | reverse complement strand
GGATGTATCTTCATAGTTCTGGGAAGTTACAGATAGAAAGCTATTGAGCTAACTTAAGTTCAAACAGAAATGGCGTCAACAGTCCTCACTGCTGCTTCAAACAATGTACTCGAAAAGCATTGCTTTCTCCATCTCCTTCTTTATTCCTCCACACAAACCAACGCAACCCTCGCACCTTCCTCAGGGTCCATTACATGCTACATACAAAATCTCTTTTATATGGTTTACAGAGCGGATGTCGTTCACAGAGTAGAAAAAACTGACAATTGTGTATCTAGAAGAATATGATGGGAGTATGGTGTGTCACGGTCCGCGCTGCTCAGGGTTCAGAAATAACTCACCAAAGAGCCGGGCAACTTATCATCTTCTTTATTCCACCTGGAATAAAGAAGATGATAAGTTGCCCGGCTCTTTGGTGAGTTATTTCTGAACCCTGAGCAGCGCGGACCGTGACACACCATACTCCCATCATATTCTTCTGGAACACACCACTATCCAGTGGTCGGTGGAGGTCCTGCAGCAGCTTGGAATTTTGTTTCCTAAAACGCCTTCAAACCAGTTGTGGGGACCACAACTGGATCAGGTGAGCGGCCACATAGCACCACCTTTTTCACTAGTGTCACTAGTGATAGGGCACTATTGCGCCTCTTGTTCCCCCCCTTTATATTTTGCAATTGTGTATCTACACCTTAAACACTGGAGCTCCCTTATTATGATTGGCAGCTGTCCGCCCCGGGCGATGCCGTGTGTCTGTATACCCTTTACTTGTTAAAACCGTATTCATATATATCCAATCTCTGTATATATATATATATATATATATATATGGGTTAAGCGCACAATCTGGGTAGTGGCTGGAACCTTTCTCTTTTAGTCTATAGATTGTTCTTGGTCTTGGTGTCTATTAAACACAGTGTATTGGTATATCCCTTTCTCGGGAATTTTATTGAACTTCTTTAAAACAATTTTAAAACAAATAATCACATCTAAAAACAATGATTTTTAGATAGCTTTTTTTAAAACTAGATTTTTGGGTTATGAGGGATCTTGATACTGTGGCGCCCCCAACGAGTGCGTCACTGGAGGGTACTGCACCCCTGACTGAAGGTGCAGTATTCTCCGTCTCGGTGGTGAATAGGTTAATCCCAAGGCTCCATGTACCACATGCAACATATAGAGGCAGAGGACCAATTAGATACCCGTTTCCTTGGTGACCGGTCCTGGTGGGAGGAGAGTTAGATGTATTGCAGTGGGGAAGAGAAAGATAGAGTTAGAAAGTTGGAGAGACAGGAACAAGAACCCAAGTCGTGACAGAACAGGTAACAGGGAGGGCACCGAGAACTGGTGACCCAGAAGTGAAAGGGGCCAAGAGAACCAAAAACGGGAAATAGACGACCCGAGCCCAGTCCAAACCCGGAGTACCGTCTCCGAGGTGGTGCAGATGCTTTATCACTGTGCCACAGAACCCGAAGTGATTGAGAGCTTCACAGGAGCGCAATACCCAAACTACCATCACTGCAGCTGTACCAGGAGGGGTACCCACCATTGAGGTTCAGGGACCTATCGGGAGTCGCTAGGCCAACAGCTCGGGTTTCCAACAGAAGACCCTCAGTATCCTGACCTGGTATATTAGAAGCAGCAACGAGAGAGGGACAGTCAGTATAGAGAAAGACACTGTGGAGCCTTGGAGGGACCCTATCCACCGCAGGGACCACCCGGTCCGTTACTTGGCAGTGAAACTTGTCAAACTTGTCTGCCTGAAAGAACTAAGTAAATACCCGTTCAGAGGAGCAACGTGTCCGAGTTTTATTCCAGGACTGTTACTAACTACTTTATCTACAGAATCAACCGAGCTACCGTATTCCTTGACTGCAGCTCCTGACCCCGGGGACTCCCGCTCGTCCTGTAGGGAGCGGATCCATCTTGCTGCAGCCCATCGCCCGGAGGTCCAAGCAGCGCCGGTGCCATCACCGGACCCCTACAGGTGGCGTCACGAAGCAATAACTTTATCCTGATTTTATTATCTTACTTTAACCCTTTATTGACCACCGGGCTTCCTCAGGCACAGAACCGTGATCACCGCCAGCGCCTGAGACCTGAGAACCCGGCCCACGGTGAGTCAATACATTATTATGAGTCCCTCCTTCTGGTGCTTCCTCCCGTTGTCCCTCTCTGTATGCCTGTAATATAAATATATGTGTATTACTGTTGTACCCCTTGATTTTTTTTTTGGCTTCCAGTATATGTTAATTTATTTACCTTTGTTAATATTGCTGGGGTTCTTTCCCGAGAAAGGGTTATACCAATACACTGTGTAATTAATAGACACCCAGACCAAGAACAATCTATAGACTACTGTAAAAGAGAAAGGTTCCAGCCACTAGCCAGATTGTGACCTTAAGGCTACTTTCACACTACGATTTTTGTAAAATCCGATGCTGTCCGATATAAATCGGACAGCATCTGATTCTTCTGATGCCTGGAATCGGATGCCAAATAGGCATCCGATTCCAACATTTTATCTGATGCCCGCCCTCCTGTCACCTCGCTCCCTGAGCTGTCACTGTCTCTCCCCCTCTCCTCTCCTCTTCTCCCCTGTGTCTCCTCTCTGCACCCCCGTTCCTCCCCTCTTGGCCCCCGGTCCTCCAATGTGCTCCCCCTTCTCCCCTCTTGTCCCCTGTGTCTCCTCTCTGCACCCCCAGTCCACCCCTCCTGTCCCCTGTGTCTCCTCTCTGCACCCCCGGTCCTCCCCTCTTGCCCCCTGTGTCTCCTCTCTGCACCCCGGTCCACCCCTCTTGTCCCCTGTGTCTTCTCTCTGCACCCCCGGTCCACACCTCTTGTCCCCTGTGTCTCCTCTCTGCACCCCCGGTCCTCCCCTCTTGGCCCCTGGTCCTCCGATGTGCTCCCCCTCCTCTCCTCTTGGGCCCCGGTCCTCCAATCTTTTCTCACATGTCCACGACTCCTGCACGGTCCCGCACGTCTCCGGTGTCTTGCTGTTCTGTGCTGACAGGACCTCTCGTGATGTCACACTCACATGACTGCCGGTTATTGGTTACTGGCAGTCATGTGATTGTGACATCACGGCAGGTCCTGTCAGCAGAGAACAGCAAGATACCGGGAGTCACAGGAGATGCCGGGGCCTCGGGGACAGGTGAGCATAGATTTTTTTTTTTTTTAACCCCATCCTTTACTGTTAGGAGCTATTTTAGTGTACTGAGCATGCTCAGTACAATAAAATCGGGTCCGAGGAGACATCAGATGTTTCCTCGGACCCTGCTCCATAGAACCCCATGTTACATTGAACAGACCGAATCGGATGTGCACTAAATGCCATCCGATTTGGTCTGATCCGATTTTGTCCGATTTTATTTTCGGTGCAAAAATCGGAGCATGCTCCGATTTTTGCACCGATAAAAAAATCGGACAGAATCGGATCGGACCAAATCGGATGGCATTTAGTGCACATCCGATTCGGTCCGATGCCCATAGGGCTGCATGGGGCCCAAGATCGGTCCGATGCTGTCCGATTTTTATCGGACAGCATCGGAAATCAAAATTCCGTAGTGTGAAGGCAGCCTAACCCATATATATATATATATACTAGCTGTGAGCCCGATTCTAAAGAATCGGGAGTCTAGAATCCGTATTTCCTTTATTTAAAAATAGTTTTAACTAATAATCCAATAATTCCATGATATCTTTCCATCAACTACATATAATTGTATGGTTGATATCATTTTTGGAAAATTGAACTATTATGATGTAAGGGTCTTGGAACACAAAGTAACAATACTTGTTAATGTGTCAATAGCTTGATTTGACAAATCAATATTGATATTCTGCGTATTAGCCAGTTTGTGTCAGACCACCAATCGCATCAAGATGCCCTTACGTCTGGTGGGTCCTAATCTAACTAATTCCGAATTATGAATATTTTGATTTATTTAACAGCAGCATTTTTCATCTATTTAAAAAGGATGTGGATGTAAAAAATAAAATTTCCACCCCTGACACCTAAGGAGTTACCGTCAACAGACTTGCAGCAATTTCCATAGCACAACTAAGGAATTTGCAGTAAACTTGCGGTAAATGGAGCAAACATGGCTACGGCAGATGCAGGAAATACAGCCACTAACAAACCACAGGTCACTGCAGTTATTGTGGCTGAAACAGCCGCAACCACGTTGTCTGCATCCACTGCAAGTAAACTACAAATTCCATACACATTGCATGAAAATTACGGCAAGTGTGCTGTAGGTGAGCCCTAAGGCAGCAAATGTAGAAATGTTAAATTTAAAAAAAAAACATCCACAAATAGCTAAAAAATGCTGGAGTCAAAGGTAAATCTCAATTTAGATATGTCCCTCTCTATCTATATATAGTGAACACACCTTGAGATGGAGATGTGTGTGAACAGCCATCCCACCCGTCTCTTAGCTGTTCACAAAAACCTCTCCCTGTTAAAAAAATATATCAAAATTCTCAGCACTTGTAGTGCTGAAACATAATATGATGGTTTCTATCACCAAATTGTAAAATTTGGATGATACACATCTATGATCTCAAACTAAATGTGTGTTCATCTGTATATCTATCTATCTATATATATATATATATATATATATATGATAAATATCTATATGTATATATATATATATATATATATATGATAAATTCTGTACAAAAGGGATTTAACCTCCCCAAAAATAACTATATATATATAACATGGCTATATAATAACCATGTAATTAATATCTTTAAAAATATGACTAAACTAATTTTTTTGTAGATTTTGTTTTTTTTTGTAAAAAAAAGTATCAGAACAGTATTAAAAAAAAAGAAAAATCTTAACGTAAAACATTTTTGTACACGATATTGTGTGTAAAGACCTTAGGAGAATCAGGCAGTAATTGTCCTTGGAGTGGTGAATTGAGGACTTTGACCTTGACATTACAGCGTTGCTTGACTCTTGAAAAGGCCACATAGAGTTGACCATAGGCAAAAGGTGGTTCCGGGAGATATATCCCAACTCGATTGAGAGTTTGCCCTTGGGATTTATTGATGGTCATTGCAAACGCTGCCTTGATCGGAAATTGTCGTCTTCTTAATCTGAATGGTAATGCAGTCTCTGATGGACATAAATCAATACGTGGAATGAATACCACCTGTCCTGCTGCTGAGCCGGTAATGACTTTAGCCTGGATCATGTTTGGAAACAATGCAGTTACAATGAGCCGAGTACCATTGCACAGACCTTTCCTGGTATTCAGGTTGCGTAACAGCATGACAATGGTGCCAACTTTAATTTTGAGATGATGTAGAAGCATTCCAGTAGGTGTAAGTGAATGCAAAAATTCAGGTGGGTATTGTTCTGAATCATTACAGTCCTCTGCATCAATAGAATCTTCACTCATATAGTCTGTGTACTCACCAATCAAGCAATCCATGACTTTGGAATTAACAAAATCGACGTCGTCATTCTTCGGACATAGGATAGCATGAGAAGCAGCGATATTGATACTCTCGTTGTTACTGACATCAATGTTAATGTTGTCTCCAAAGATCTCACGTATTAAAGACCCAGTGCACAGCATATCTGGAGGAATCTCGATGACATCATCTCCAAGATTATATTCATTGGACAGCTCACCATTACCAAGTTTAAGCAACCAAGTGCTGTATTCCGGATCAATAGAGCGCATGTTGTTAATAAGCGGGAGTGGATTGAAAATTGGCCAATGTGTAGAATATTTTAAACAGCTCTCCACAATATCTGTTCTTGTGCCATGAGGAATGACAGGAAGACATTGTCGAAAGTCTCCTCCAAGTACAATTACTTTGGCTCCAAAAAGTGTCTTTTCTTTGTTGGTAACTTTTTTGGTCATAACATCTCGTAAGAGTCTTTCAATGACATGCAATGCATACTTTGAGACCATTGTGCACTCATCTATAATAAAGAGTTCAGTGTTCTGCAAATCATAAGCTGCATCCGTGTCATTTTTTATCCTGGAAACCGATGTTTCATTCACAGGTATTGGTATTCCATAAAGAGAATGAATTGTTCTTCCTCCTTCAAGCATATTGGCTGCAATTCCTGTAGTGGCAGCAGGTGACACCATTGTTCCTTCTCCCCTTAGTTGATGTAGAAGTAGATGGTAAAGGTAAGTTTTTCCACTGCCACCAGGACCGTCAATGAAGAAGCACTTTGGTGTTGCAGTAGTGTCTTCTAATGCTTGAATAATAGCCTCATAAGCCAAAAGTTGTTGAGGATTGAGAGTTGCTTTCATCTCAGCAGCTGTTGTTAACTCATCGTCTTGATCAAATTGTTGTGGAAGTTGTTGTTTCCTGACAGGGCGTGGTAAGTTAAATTCAGTATATTTTTTGCCATGACTTCTCAAAATTTCTTGGATATCTGTCATCGCATATCCTTCACAATTCACACACTCCTCCGTGTTTGAGTGATATTTATGGCAATAGTCTTGAATGAAGTGTTCTTTAAATTCAAGCCACAACTCCAGTGGATTAGCAGGAGGGCCAAAAATGCAAATGTAGGCAAACATATCACGTAGCTGTGCAGGCATGTTCAAAATGCAAGCATCAAGTAAGGTATTTCTCCACAAACTGTCATCAAATAATAAACCAAGAGATAAGGAAGCGTCTTTGAAAGTTAGATGTGTAACTCCATGAACCGTTTTAATGCTGTCAAAACTGGTGGCACCTTTGACATGCAGCAACAACAACCGCAAATAGTAGCGTTCTTGGTCTCTGAGACTTACAGTATACATTCTTCCAATTACAGAAGCACCTACTCGCTTTCTCTGTTGCCAAGAACCTTCTATCCAAACGTAGTGTTCTGGAATTTCACGATAGAAATAAGTATGAGCAGTTGGGTCCTTCTTATTAAGCTCAAAATAGCCCATAAGAGTGGAATTGTTATGTAGCTTGTGTCTGATGTTGGCTATGGAGTCATCCTCATGAAAATAGAGTTGTTGAGAATGAGGCAGATGTACGGCCAGGCGAATAATACTATGCGATTGTTTGTGCATGGGATAAGCAAATATCCGCCAAGCTGCCTCTGGTGCACTAACATAACGGGAATCCATAAACTGATGAGTTTCATCATGTTGGATACTTGTTTGGCAAATTTCCAGATTTGCTTTATCATGTCCTTTATATACATATTTAAATACCGTATATACTCGTGTATAAGCCGACCCGTGTATAAGCCGACCCCCCTACTTTTGCCCCCAAAACCTGGGAAAACCTATTGACTCGTGTATAAGCCGAGGGTGGACCCCAGCACAGGTATACAGCCCCCAGCAGTGTGGTATACAGGCCCCCTCAGTGGTATACAGCAGCCTCCCCAGTGGTAGTATACAGCAGCCTCCCCAGTGGTAGTATACAGTAGCCTCCCCAGTGGTATATACAGCAGCCCCAGAGGGGTATACAGCAGCCCCAGAGCTGTATACAGCAGCCCCAGAGGGGTATACAGCAGCCCCAGAGGGGTATATAGCAGCCCCAGAGCTGTATACAGCAGCCCCAGAGCTGTATACAGCAGCCCCAGAGGGGTATACAGCAGCCCCAGAGGGGTATATAGCAGCCCCAGAGGGGTATATAGCAGCCCCAGAGGGGTATACAGCAGCCCCAGAGGGGTATAGAGCAGCCCCAGAGGGTATACAGCAGCCCTAGAGCTGTATACAGCAGCCCCAGAGCTGTATACAGCAGCCCCAGAGGGGTATACAGCAGCCCCAGAGGGGTATACAGCAGCCCCAGAGCTGTATACAGCAGCCCCAGAGCTGTATACAGCAGCCCCAGAGGGGTATACAGCAGCCCCAGAGGGGTATATAGCAGCCCCAGAGGGGTATACAGCAGCCCCAGAGCTGTATACAGCAGCCCCAGAGCTGTATACAGCAGCCCCAGAGGGGTATATAGCAGCCCCCCAGAGGGGTATATAGCAGCCCCAGAGGGGTATACAGCAGCCCCAGAGGGGTATACAGCAGCCCCAGAGCTGTATACAGCAGCCCCAGAGGGGTATACAGCAGCCCCAGAGGGGTATATAGCAGCCTCAGAGGGGTATATAGCAGCCCCAGAGGGGTATACAGCAGCCCCAGAGGGGTATACAGCAGCCCCAGAGGGGTATTTAGCAGCCCCAGAGGGGTATACAGCAGCCCACGCTGTATACAGCAGCCCCCGCTGTATACAGCCCTCCCCCCTGGTATACCGGGCCCCCCTGTGGCCACCTGTAAAGGAAGCGATGATTATACTTATCGGGTCGCTGTCGCCGACGCCGCCGCCGCAGCTCTGTCACCGTCCGTCACCGCGCTCCTTCCCGTCTTCATGCTTCCTTCACCGGCGCACAGAAAATGACGTCATTTCCTGTGCGACGGTGAAGGAAGCATGAAGACCAGGAGGAGCGCGGTGACGGACGGTGACAGAGCGGCGGCGTCGGCGACAGCGACCCGATAAGTATAATCATCGCTTCCTTTACAGGTTGCCACAGGGGGGGCCCGGTATACCACGAAGGGGGCTGTATACAGCCGGGTATATATTTTTTTTTTTTTATTATTCTCGTGTATATACTCATGTATAAGCCGAGGGGGGACTTTTCAGCACATTTTTTGTGCTGAAAAACTCGGCTTATACACGAGTATATACGGTAAGTATTTGACACTTTGTATGGAGCCACAAACTTCCACATTGATATGACACTTATATTTGAGTAGTAAGAAAGGATTATAAGGAACTACCCACGAATTATCAATCATGACGGAATGGTGTTCAAATGATGGTCCTGTATTTCGTCGATACGTCGGATAGGCATCCTTTGCGATGACAGTCGAATCCTGAAATTGTTTGGGGAAACCTTTGCTACACTTCCCAAGATGCATACATGGTGAATTTGGCCTCAGTTCTCCACAGGGACCATGAATCATGTGTTGCATGACGATCTTATGAAGCTGAGGGTAGGTGATAGGATCTGGTATTTCAGCCCAAACAGTATTGTCAACTTCAATCTCTGTGCGTAATTTTGAGGTGGCATCCAAAATTATCAAAATGTGAGCATGAGGTAGCCCACGTTTCTGAAACTCAATTACATGAACCATGGCCCAAACTTTTCCAAATAATCCATTTTTAATGTCTTTTAACAGTGCTTCAAGTTTTATTCTGAAGACCCGTGCCACCAAATCTGGTCTGTGTTCGACACGTTGCCATGGTTCCAAATTGTTAGTGATCTCATTCCATTTGGGATTACATGTCATGGTGACAAATAGATCTGGGTGACCAAATTTAGTGACTATAGCCATGGCATCTTGATACCGCTGCTGCATATTTCTGGGATTGCCTTCGAAAGATGATGGTAGAATGACAGTTCTGCCAATGGGAATGCCTTTTTGAATGGATTTGTTGATGAGATGTTCTTGAAGTATGCAATAATCCTCGACTTTTAAATCTGACTGGTGTTGACGGATAAAATTCAGTCGATTGGCCTCAATTTTCACATAAGCATCAACTAAATACTGCTGTGTCAATTTGCCACCATTCAAAACGGGATTAAACTCATTGCGGACAGACAGCACATAACAGTAATATTGGAGTTGTGTAACCCTGCGTTCACTTTTTCCTTGATGTTTCAGTCACCCTTGTTCTCCGTAAGGGAAAATAAAGGATAAAGTAACGCATCCAAGTTACTGTGAAGAATGCTGACCTGTTGTGTCTTTGGAGCCAAAGGATTTTGTGGATCGGCTTTTAAATGGATCAATATATCTCGGTTGAATGATGGCTCCCCATTGTTATTTTCAAATACAACAGCTACTTCGTTGACAGTAGGATTGTTATAGCGTCGAGGGTCTTGACTGCGGTCTTGTTTAAGTGCCATCGTAATATTTGGCATGACAGTGCCATTTCTTTCAGCCTTTTGTTGTTCTTCCTGTTCCACGTCACGGAGCATTTTGTATGCAGCTACAAAAGGATTGATGTTTTCTAATTGCAGAGCAATAATACTCATTAAAGTTGGATGGCATTGTAAATTTGGTTGACATTGCAAACGTTGTTCGTTGGCGGTAGCAGTATCCAAGATGTAAAGTTGAGCATACGTTGGAACTTGATCATCTGCCGGATGTAATGTGCCAGTGCGATGGTAGATTTGGCCATGTATGCGGAAACAATAAGGGCCATGTCCAGGTGGTGGAGAAATATTGGCCCCCATGGAGGCGAAAGCAACAGAGCTGTTGATGGCTCGAATGTTGTCCATGAGATTACGACTGTACTAACTTTCACCTTTAAGTAAACGCTTGAATACCTCAGGGTGTTCAGGGATAGGTATCTGGACCTTGCCCTTGTGACAGCAGAGTGTATAATTTTGGTCACATGGAATCTCAGCATGAAAATGTAGTGCCTGACAATATTGACATGTATATGTCATTGGACCACAGCTGTGCTCTACAATGGAAGTGTCCTCATCGGTAAAACCTATGGGATGTATAAGGACAGTAAGAGGTAACAAAAGATTATATTTTTTATGTAGGCCAACATATATTAGACGTTGCACTGCTTCAGGTTCCACACATTCGATGAATGAGGATGTAGATGGTATATGAAGCTGAGGCTGTCTGAATGTAGAGATGGAAGCAGTGCGTGCACGTCGTCGGTGTTGAGCCGCAACAGAATTTTGTAACCGGAGTTGTTTGGACTTAGGAGACTCCACACTGATACGTGCTTTTAAAGCAATTTGAACTTTGTTGCTGTGAGCCTGTTTATCATATGTTGTCTCGGCAGCACAGTGTTTTCGCTTACGTGCACACTTTGCCAGTGGTAAAGGATGTTCAGTATGCGGCAATTCAACGGCTGTTGAGCTGGAAGCGGTGAGATCGGGAGAAGGTATGACTTGCTGCATTAACTTGCTCTTTCTGCGATGCTCCCGGGCTGCCAGAGCATTTTTTTTTTTAATCTCTGGCTTCTCTCTTCAGGAGACTCGTTGCACATGCGTTTGTAATACGCAGCCTTCCCTTTCTCCAATCGAATGCGTCTGTCTTCAGCAATCTCGGTGGTAATCTTCTTACGCTTCGGTGTAGTAAATGCCGCTTTCTTGGCCACATCATCATTTTTCATACAGTCAGAACTTATGTTTCTGCGACGCTCCCGGGCTGCCAGAGCTTTATTTTTTAATCTCAGGCTTCTCTCTTCATGAGACTCCTTGGCAATGCGTTGGTAATATGCAGCCTTCTTTTTGTCCAATTTAATGCGCCTGTCTTCAGCACTCTCCGTACTGCGCTTCTTAGCCTTCGTTGCAGGCACAGGCGCTTTCTTGGCCACATCAGCAGATTTCTCAGAGCTCATGTTTGCAAATGTAATCACAATACAATGCAATGTAAAGTAAAATATGTTTGTTAAGGAAGATATGAATAGTGAGAGTATATACATGTACAATAGAATGATTTTATTTGTTTAATTTTTGTAGGAAGAGTAAATTGAAATTTCTGTATATTTTTAAGTGGCAAACAGTTACTTATAGTGAGTGTATGTACTTGTAATTAGAAATGAATCTGTTTTACAACCAATTAAAAAGAGACTTTAACGTCAGATGTATGACTAAGTAGCCGATGTAGTCCAAACTGTCAGGGTACCAATATAGTGCAGGTTTAGAAGGGGTTAATGTCCAACTGGCAGGACTCTATTAAAGTAGGAACTTATAATGATATCAAAAAGATGATTGAAGGAGTTAATGTCCCACTGTCACTCCCACAACAGACTAAGCAGTGTAAATTATATCCAAAATGGTGTGCAAGGGGTTAATGTAGCACTGCCAATAGTAATAGACACTACAAAGGAAGCACTTAATGCAGAAATGGTATATAAGGGGTTAACTTGGCAGTGGCATTACAACTACACACTATATTATAGAAATAACACCAAAAAGAGAATATAAGGGGTTAATGTACCACTGCCAGTACTAATAGACACTAAAAAGTATGGAGTTAATGCTGAGCTGGTATATAAGGGGTTAAGTTCGCAGTGGCAGTACAACTGGAGGACTTTGAGTTTCAAATTTACCGCTGTAAGTAAGGCGCTATGCTCATTGGTCACTATGTGCTGGCGCCGACCAATGAGCATAGCGCCTCACTTCGCATTGAGATACATAGCAGTCTTTAGAGCTATGCATGGGCAGGCCCTTGGTTCTATGTAGGGCCACGGCGCTCGGCTCTCGTCGGTCGTCACCGGGGCGGGAGGCCCTGCAACGACTCTCGATGGCTGCTTCGCCATAGATAGATATAGATATAGATATAGATAGATAGATATACATCGATGTAGATAGATAGATATAGATAGCTAGATATAGATGGCTAGATATAGATAGATATAGATAGATAGATATAGATAGATAGAGATATATAAATAACAAATAAGGCTGCAGCACACAACTTTGGAAAAATTACAGTCTTTAATGGCTTCTTAAGGCATTAGGTTAGCGACGTTTCGGTCCTCAGACCTTCCTCTGGATAGAGATAGATAGAGATATAGATAGATATATATAGAGATAGATATAGAAATAGATAGATACATAGATAGATAGATATAGAGAAAGAGATAGAGATAGATAGAGATAGATAGAGATAGATAGATAAATAGATAGATAGATAAATAGATAGAGATAGATAAATAGATAGATAGATAAATAGATAGAGATAGATAGATAAATAGATAGATAGATAAATAGATATAGATAGATAGATAAATAGATAGATAAATAGATAGAGATAGATAAATAGATAGAGATAGATAGATAGATAGAGATAAATAGATAGATAGATAGATAAATAGATAGATAGATAAATAAATAGATAGAGATAGATAGATAGATAGATAAATAGATAGAGATAGATAGATATATAGATAGATAGATAGATAGATAAATAAATAGAGATAGATAGATAAATAAATAGAGATAGATAGATAGATAGATAGATAGATAGAGATAGATAGATAGATAGATAGATAGATAGATAGAAATAGATAGATAGATAGATAGATAGATAGATATAGAAATAGATAGATAGAAATAGATAGATAGATAAATAGATAGATATAGATAGATAAATAGATAGATATAGATAGATAAATAGATAGATATAGATAGATAGATAAATAGATAGATAGATAGATAGATATAGATAGATAGATAAATAATAGATAGAGATAGATAAATAGATACATGGATAGATGGATAGATAGATAGATAGATAGATAGATAGATAGATGAATAGATATAGATAGATAGATAGATAGATAGACAGATCGATACATAGATAGGCTGTTTTTAATAAGTAGCAAAGATAATAGAAATTACACCCAAAAATGACTATAAAGGGTTAATATTGGTAGTATAAGAAGTACAATATATACTTTAATATTAATTTTCGACCAAAAAAGATATCTTATCTGATTTTCTGTCAAAAATGTACAGGAGTTGCTTCCCGACGTCACTGTGACACTGTGACAAGAATCGTCAAAACAGGAATGACGTCTGAGGTAAAAAATTAAAATTTCGCGGTCTAAAATGGCGGCCGCGATATTTGAATTCATAAAATGGCGGCAGGCGCGAGGCCATTGAGAGCCGTTGGCCGGTGCGAGCAATGGCTGCGAGGCCATTGCGAGCCGCTGCCTGAGCGCTAGCAATGGCCGCGAAGCGGCCATTGCGAGTCTCCGGCACCGTCCAACGACCGACCACAGCCGAGCCCCGTGGCCGAAAATCGAACCAGGGGCTCGGCCATAAATTTCGCGAGATACCGCTAATGTATCTCTATGGGAAGTGAGGCGGTATTCTGATTGGTCGCTGTGTGCTGTCGGCGACCAATCAGAATACCGCCTCACTTCCCATAGAGATAGAATGGACGAAAAATCGTCCATTATATCTCTATGAGAAATGAGGCGCTATTCTGATTGGTCGCTGTGTGCTGTCGGCGACCAATCAGTATACTGCCTCACTTCCCATAGAAATACATTAGCAGTGTCTCGCGAAATTTATGGCCGGGCCCTGGTTCTATTTTCGGCCATGGGGCTCGGCTGTGGTCGGTCGTTGGACCGAATGATAGATAGATAGATAGATAGATAGATAGATAGATAGATAGATAGATAAATAGAGAAATAGAGAAAGAGAAATAGATATAGAGATAGATAAATAAATAAATAGATAGATAGATAGATATAGAGAGATAGATAGAGAGATAGAGATAGATAGGTGAGTCGTTGCAGGCGCGATAAGTCCGGCACGTAGGTCCATTGCGATTTTCGTGGACCGGCAACAGCCGAGCGCCGTGTCCGAAAATCGAACCAAGGGGCCGGCCATGGATTGTACGAAACACCGCTATGTATCTCTATGAGAAGTGAGGCGCTATTCTGATTGGTCGCTGTGTGCTGGCAGCGACCAATCAGAATAGCGCCTCACTTTGAGCGGTAAATTTGAAACTCAAAGTAGTCCATTATATGTCTATGGGAAGTGAGGCGGTATTCTGATTGGTCGCCGACAGCACACAGCGACCAATCAGAATAGCGCCTCACTTCTCATAGAGATATAATGGACGATTTTTCGTCCATTCTATCTCTATGGGAAGTGAAGCGGTATTCTGATTGGTCGCCGACAGCACACAGCGACCAATCAGAATAGCGCCTCACTTCTCATAGAGATATAATGGACGATTTTTCGTCCATTCTATCTCTATGGGAAGTGAGGCGGTATTCTGATTGGTCGCCGACAGCACACAGCGACCAATCAGAATACCGCCTCACTTCCCATAGAGATACATTAGCGGTGTCTCGCGAAATTTATGGCCGGGCCCCTGGTTCTATTTTCGGCCACGGGGCTCGGCTGTGGTCGGTCGTTG
>JARQOC010003668.1:0-14886 GCA_033576535.1 Allobates femoralis | reverse complement strand
ACATTCCTTGCATGTAACGGAACATTGCGTGTAATTATGTACGACAAACAGCGTTATGGCCGCGTGGGGGGTAAGAAAGTGTTCTGGATTGCGAAATCCGCCAGAAAAACGAATAAATCTGCCCATAAAGGCGTCTCTTCATTAGTGATGCTGCAATTAGTGCGTCCTGATTGTGTGCAGTAACCGGCGGATTATGTTCCTGCTTGGAGTCATAAAAGCAGTTCCGCTCCTCAGCCGCCGCTCGCCCCCCGGTATAATCCGCACCCAACGTTCGGCGCTGGTGAATTAAACCAGAAATGCCCTAATGTTTCCTCTGCCGTGGCCGGGATTTGTGGGGCTGGAAACCAAGGAAAATACAGAAGCAGCAGGATTTATTGCAGCATTTCCATCTGATTCCAGATCTAGGAGGATTTTGCCACTTTGATCACCCTAAAAAAAACTTCAAAAAAAGCATGAAAAACTCTTGAAAAACCTTCTCCTATTAATCTCCACTGGAGAACGTTCCCTGCTGTTCACATAGCCATGCCCACTCCACGTAGCTCGGCTCCACATAACCCCACCCACCCCACATAGCCATGCCCACTCCACGTAGCTCGGCTCCACATAACCCCACCCACCCCACATAGCCATGCCCACTCCACGTAGCTCGGCTCCACATAACCCCACCCACCCCACATAGCCATGCCCACTCCACGTAGCTCGGCTCCACATAACCCCACCCACTCCACATAGCCATACCCACTCCACATAGCTCGGCTCCACATAACCCCACCCACTCCACATAGCCATGCCCACTCCACAAAGCTCCGCTCCACATAACCTCACCAACCCCACATATTCATGCCCACTCCATGTAGCTCGGCTCCCATAACCCCACCCACCCCACATAGTCATGCCCACTCCACGTAGCGCGGCTCCACATAACCCCACCCACCCCACATAGTCATGCCCACTCCACATAGCTTGGCTCCACATAACCCCACCCACCCCACATAGTCATGCCCACTCCATATAGCTCGGCTCCACATAACCTCACCCACTCCACATAGCCATGCCCACTCCACATAGCTCGGCTCCACATAACCCCACCCACCCCACATAGCCATGCCCACTCCACATAGCTCGGCTCCACATAACTCCACCCACCCCACATAGCCATGCCCACTCCACAAAGCTCGGCTCCACATAACCCCACCCACCCCACATAGCCATGCCCACTCCACGTAGCTCGGCTCCACATAACCCCACCCACCCCACATAGCCATGCGCACTCCACAAAGCTCGGCTCCACATAACCCAACCCACCCACATAGCCACGCCCACTCCACAAAGCTCGGCTCCACATAACCCCACCCACCCCACATAGCCATGCGCACTCCACAAAGCTCGGCTCCACATAACCCCACCCACCCACTTAGCCATGCGCACTCCACAAAGCTCGGCTCCACATAACCCAACCCACCCCACGTAGCCACGCCCACTCCACTGTTATATAGATCATGAAATGTTCATTAATACATTTAAAAAAATGTATTCTTCCCAAAAAAGAATATTAGACCCTTACATATTTTCATTAGCAAGCTGGGCAAACAGTCATACAGACATCTGGCCGGTTAACAGTTAACAGTTCAATTAACTGATATTGTAGCAATGCTGAAAGGACCTGTGTGATGTCATGATCATGTGACCCCCTAATGGGTCTACATAGACCTTGATGATTTAGCTTGCTTAGCTCCACTCATTAGGATCACATGGTCGTGACATCACACAGGTCCTTCCAGCATTTTCTGAATTTCAGCATTGCTACAAGTTCAATTAACTAAACTGTTAACTATTAACGGGACGGATGACTGTATGACTGTTTGCCCAGCAGCTAATGAAAATATGCGAGTATCTAAAATGCTTTTTTGGGATGAATACAATGATTTAAAAACAAGAAGAAAAAAAAGGTTATTTATGAACACTACATGATCTAAATAACATTAGGGTTGGTTAATAAAGGACATGTCACGCGCTTAGATGACGCTGACATTGCTGGATGCTGCTGAGTATGTTGTTTGTCTTTAAGAGCTGCATGGTTGATAGTTGTCAAGGTCTTTGCCTCCTGTGTTGTGCTCCAGAACTGCATTCACTATTATGTTCAATTGCTGGTTGAGGAGTTAATGTGTGACTCACCTGAACTCCCCTCCCCGTGGCTTTAAATAGCCTTCCCTCTCCTCTGTCAGGTGCTGCTGATAGCTATGTGCTCTAGGTCTTAGTGCTGTGCTGATGCCTACTGGGCTAAAGTCTTTCCTTGGGAGAAACTGTGATCCCTGACCCGTAGGTGGAGGTAGGGGCCCGAAGCCTAGGGCTAATCAGGAGTTTTAGGGTACAGAGTGGCGGCTCGGAACTCCTCACCATTATAGGTACCCTCGAGATCAGGGCGAGCCAGGGACCCCAGTATCAGGGTCAGATTAGGCTCTCCTGACCCCCTTATGCCCAATTCACCTACCTGTTACCCGATTCCCTTACCTCCCAAAGCGTGACAGGACATGACAGGTTCCCGTTTAAATGCATAAGTAGGAACATCACATAAAACCTGATTGGACAAACGAAGTTAAAAGATTCATATGAAAACACCTAAAATCACTATATGCTGAAAAGAGGGAAACAAATAGGAAAATAAAACTTTTTTTCCCCAAGTTGGAATCCCTTCTCATCCATCCAGCCTGAAGCTAGGACACTATCCCATCTAGCCCCATCTCCAGCCTGCCGCCTCCCTGTTAATGGTCACCTCTACGTTCACTGAAGGAAAACACAGCAAACAGGGAAGGGAGAGGAAGAGAGAGGAAAGGGAGAGGAAAGGGAGAGGAAGGGGGAGGAAAGGGAGGAAGGGAGAGGAAGGGGAAAGAAGGGGAGGAAGGGTGAGAAAGGGAGAGGAGGGAGAGGAAGGGGAGGAAGGGGAGGAAGGGAGAGGAAGGGGGAGGAAGGGAGAGGAAGGGGGAGGAAAGGGAGAGGAAAGGGGGAGGAAGGGAGAGGAGGGGAAGGGGGAGGAAGGGAGAGGAAGGGGGAAGAAGAGAGAGGAAGGGAGAGGATGGGAGAGGAAGGGGGAGGAAAGGGAGGGAGGGAGAGGAAGGGGAAAGAAGGGGAGGAAAGGAGAGGAAGGGGGAGGAAAGGGGGAAGGGAGAGGAGGGAGAGGAAGGGGAAGGAAGGGGGAGGATGGGAGAGGAAGGGGGAAGAAGGGAGAGGAAGGGAAGGAAGGGGGAGGATGGGAGAGGAAGGGGGAGGAAAGGGAGAGGAGGGGAAGGGGGGGAAGGGAGAGGAAGGGGAGGAAGGGAGAGGAAGGGAGAGGGAGAGGAAGGGGAGGAAGGGAGAGTAATGGGAAGGGGGAGGAAGGGAGAGGAAGGGGGAGGAAGGGGGAAGAAGAGAGAGGAAGGAGAGGAAGGGAGAGGAAGGGAGAGGAAGAGAGAGGAAGGGAGAGGAAGAGAGAGGAAGAGAGAGGGAGGGAGAGGAAGAGAGAGGAGAGGGAGAGGAAGGGGGAGGAAGGGGAGGGGGAGGAAGGGAGAGGAAGGGGGAGGAAGGGAGAGGAAGGGGAGGGGAGGAAGGGAGAGGAAGGGGGAGGAAGAGAGAGGAAGGGAGGAAGGGGGAGGAAGGGGAGGAAGGGAGAGGGAGGGAGAGGAAGGGGGAGGAAGGGAGAGGAAGGGGAGGGGGAGGAAGGGAGAGGAAGGGGGAGGAAGAGAGAGGAAGGGGGAGGAAGGGGAGGAAGGGAGAGGAAGGGAGAGGAAGGGGGAGGAAGGGAGAGGAGGGGAGGGAAGAGAGAGGAAGGGGAGGAAGGGAGAGGAAGGGGGAGGAAGGGAGAGAAAGGGAGAGGAAGGGGAGGAAGGGAGAGGAAGGGAGGGAAGGGAGAGGAGGGAGATGCAGCTGCAGACTCTCCTGATACTTATTGGAGACTGCACGATCTCAGCTGCTGTAAGGAGACATCTGATCGGTTCACAACAAACAACTCTGACATCACAGGAGGAGAAACCCCGCCCATTCTACAGACGTGAGATTAACATGTAGACAAAGAAAAAACACGTGTGCAGTTCACCAACGCCAGGTCTTTACTAAAGGAAAATCCCTCCCAAGTATTTAGAAATATTCTTGTTGATCCTGTAGTAGCCGCCGTCCCTCGCCGCACACCCCAGATCCCAGAACGTCCCACAGCAAGTTGTGTCGGATTTTCCATCTCCCCCATGATTCCTTTCCCTTTTCTATCATGTGGTGCCGGCGTTATGTTGTTATTGTGATGATCCCAAGCAAAGCGGAGCCAAGGCCGCGCCGTGAATACTTACAACCCGCAAATAAAACACGAACATATGCACCCGCCACAATATCATTACCATATATACGAGCTGACACTAACCCTGCAGAGCATCGCGTGAAGGGTGACGTGACATGTCTGTGATAAATCCGCCATATACCAAACACAAACCAGTCTATTCCTTATTTACAAGACTATATTATAATACTGCCCCCTGTGTACAGGAATATTAATACTATAATACTGCCCCTATATACAGGAATATAACTACTATAATGCTGCTCCTATATACAAGAATATAACTACTATAATATGCCCCCTATATACAAGAATATAACTACTATAATACTGCCCCTATGTACAAGAATATAACTACTATAATACTGCCCCTATATACAAGAATATAACTACTATAATACTGCTCCTATATACAAGAATATAACTACTATAATACTGCTCCTATATACAAGAATATAACTACTATAATACTGCTCCTATGTACAAGAATATAACTACTATAATACTGCTCCTATATACAAGAATATAAATACTATAATACTGCTCCTATATACAAGAATATAACTACTATAATACTGCTCCTATATACAAGAATATAACTACTATAATACTGCTCCTATATACAAGAATATAACTACTATAATACTGCCCTATATACAAGAATATAATACTATAATACTGCCCTATATACAAGAATATAACTACTATAATACTGCCCTATATACAAGAATATAACTACATATAATACTGCTCCTATGATACAAGAATATAACTACTATAATACTGCCCTATATACAAGAATATAACTACTATAATACTGCTCCTATGTACAAGAATATAACTACTATAATACTGCTCCTATATATCAAGAATATAACTACTATAATACTGCCCCTATTACAAGAATATAACTACTATAATACTGCCCCTATATACAAGAATATAACTACTATAATACTGCTCCTATATACAGAATATAACTACTATAATACTGCTCCTATATACAAGAATATAACTACTATAATACTGCCCTATATACAAGAATTAAACTACTATAATACTGCCTCCTATGTACAAGAATATAACTACTATAATACTGCTCCTATTACAAGAATATAACTACTATAATACTGCCCCTATGTACAAGAATATAACTACTATAATACTGCTCCTATATACAAGAATATAACTACTATAATACTGCCCCTATATACAAGAATATAACTACTATAATACTGCCCCTATATACAAGAATATAACTACTATAATACTGCCCTATATTACAAGAATATAACTACTATAATACTGCCGCTATATACAAGAATATAACTACTATAATACTGCCCCTATATACAAGAATATAACTACTATAATACTGCTCCTATGTACAAGAATATAAACTACTATAATACTGCTCCTATATACAAGAAATAAACTACTATAATACTGCCTCCTATATACAAGAATATAACTACTATAATACTGCTCCTATGTACAAGAATATAACTACTATAATACTGCTCCTATATACAAGAATATAACTACTATAATACTGCTCCTATATACAAGAATATAACTACTATAATACTGCTCCTATATACAAGAATTATAACTACTATAATACTGCCTCCTATATACAAGAATATAACTACTATAATACTGCTCCTATGTACAAGAATATAACTACTATAATACTGCTCCTATATACAAGAATATAAATACTATAATACTGCTCCTATATACAAGAATATAACTACTATAATACTGCTCCTATATACAAGAATATAACTACTATAATACTGCTCCTATATACAAGAATATAACTACTATAATACTGCCCCCTATATACAAGAATATAACTACTATAATACTGCCCCTATATACAAGAATATAATACTATAATACTGCCCTATATACAAGAATATAACTACTATAATACTGCTCCTATATACAAGAATATAACTACTATAATACTGCCCCTATATACAAAGAATATAATACTATAATACTGCCTCTATGTACAAGAATATAACTACTATAATACTGCTCCTATATACAAGAATATAACTACTATAATACTGCCCCCTATATACAAGAATATAACTACTATAATACTGCCCCTATATACAAGAATATAACTACTATAATACTGCTCCTATATACAAGAAATAACTACTATAATACTGCCTCTATGTACAAGAATATAACTACTATAATACTGCCCCCTATATACAAGAATATAAACTACTATAATACTGCCCCTATATACAAGAATATAACTACTATAATACTGCCCCTATATACAAGAATATAACTACTATAATACTGCCCCTATATACAAGAATATAACTACTATAATACTGCTCCTATGTACAAGAATATAACTACTATAATACTGTCCTATGTACAAGAATATAACTACTATAATACTGCCCCTATATACAAGAATATAACTACTATAATACTGCCCCTATATACAAGAATATAACTACTATAATACTGCTCCTATGTACAAGAATATAACTACTATAATACTGCTCCTATATACAAGAATTATAAATACTATAATACTGCCCCTATGTACAAGAATATAACTACTATAATACTGCCCCTATGTACAAGAATATAACTACTATAATACTGCCCCTATATACAAGAATATAACTACTATAATACTGCCCCTATGTACAAGAATATAACTACTATAATACTGCTCCTATATACAAGAATATAACTACTATAATACTGCCCCTATATACAAGAATATAAACTACTATAATACTGCCCCTATATACAGAATATAAACTACTATAATACTGCCCCTATATACAAGAATATAACTACTATAATACTGCCGCTATATACAAGAATATAACTACTATAATACTGCCCCTATATACAAGAATATAACTACTATAATACTGCTCCTATGTACAAGAATATAACTACTATAATACTGCTCCTATATACAAGAATATAACTACTATAATACTGCCCCTATATACAAGAATATAAACTACTATAATACTGCCCCTATGTACAAGAATATAACTACTATAATACTGCCTCTATGTATAAGAATATTATCACTATAATACTGCCTCTATGTATAAGAATATAACTACTATAATACTGCTCCTATATACAAGAATATAACTACTATAATACTGCTCCCTATATACAAGAATATAACTACTATAATACTGCCCCTATGTACAAGAATATAACTACTATAATACTGCTCCTATATACAAGAATATAATACTATAATACTGCCCCTATATACAAGAATATAACTACTATAATACTGCCCCTATATACAAGAATATAACTACTATAATACTGCTCTATTATACAAGAATATAATTACTATAATACTGCTCCTATATACAAGAATATAATACTATAATACTGCTCTATGTACAAGAATGTTAGCCACGTGTTTTCGGCACATTACACAGGGGTGCAGTGTAATTCTGTGTAATAAGGAATATGCAGAGATCTCCTATAAAGTCTCCCATAAACTTCATTCTTTATCATTGACACTAAGGAGCCGTTTTTGGTAAGTTTCCATATTTGACATTTTTATGTTGTCGTTTTGCCATCAGTTATTGCTCAGTGGAGCAGATTTACTATTAGTCTGCGGTATAAATGTTATTCTTCCTTCTGGGAATATCACTTTATTATTTATTGGTTTCCTTGACTGTAATGAAAGCGTCAGCTTCAACCAAGCAATGAAACGGGAGTGCTGGTCCCGACAAAGTATTTCCAAATATGCAATTACTTGCAGCGTTCAGAATAAAAAAAGGTCATTTCCCTTAAAGCACCACTCCAGCGGTTTATTTTAATGCATCACTTTAACTGCACGTCTAATCCTCACCATCTGGCCACTTCACCTGCTATCGTGGTCGCTCTGTCGGGCTCTGACTAAAAGTGACCTGCAAGCGATCCAGAGTTTCATAAAAGCACCAGAGGTGCAAACTCTATGGCAGCTTTGTTATGTTCTCATAAAGATGTATGAGCTCCCTGTATACAGAGATACATGATATTCTGTCTGAAGCCACACTAGGGGGAGCTCCCTGTATACAGATATACATGATAAGATTCTGTTTGTTGCCACCACTAGGGGGAGCTCCCTGTATACAGAAATACATAAGATCCTGTCTGCAGTCACCACTAGGGGGGAGCTCCTTGTATACAGAGATACATGATAAGATCCTGTTTACAGCCCACTAGGGGGAGCTCCCTGTATAGAGAGATACATAATAAGATCCTGTCTGCAGCCACCACTAGGGGGAGCTCCCTGTATATAGAGATACTTCATAAGATTCTATCTGTATCCACCACTAGAGGGAGCTCCCTGTATACAGAGATGCATGATAAGATTCTGTCTGCAGTCACCAATAGGGGGAGCTCCCTGTATACAGAGATCCATGATAAGATCCTGTCTGCAGTCACCACTAGAGTGAGCTCACTGTATACAGAGATACATGATAAGATCCTGTCTGCAGCCACCACTAGGGGGAGCTCCCTGTAGACAGAGATACATGATAAGATCCTGTCTGCAGTCACCACTAGGGGGAGCTCCCTGCATACAGAGATACATGATAAGATCCTGTCTACAGTCACCTCTAGGGGGAGCTCCCTCTATACAGAGATACATGATAAGATCCTGTCTACAGTCACCATTAGGGGGAGCTCCCAGTATACAGAGATACATGATAAGATCCTGTCTACAGTGACCACTAGGGGGAGCTCCCTGTATACACAGATACATGATAAGATCCTGTCTGCAGCCACCACTAGGGGGAGCTCCCTGTAGACAGAGATACATGATGAGATCCTTTCTGCAGTCACCACTAGGGGGAGCTCTCTGTATACAGAGATAAAATGATAAGATCCTGTCTGCAGTCACCACTAGGGGGAGCTCCCTCTATATAGAGATACATGATTTGATTCTGTCTGCAGCCACCACTAGGGGGAGCTACCTGTTATACAGAGATACATGATAATATCCTGTCTGCAGTCACCACTAGGGGAAGCTCCCAGTTTTCAGAGATACATGATAAGATCCTGTCTGCAGTCACCAGTAGAGGGAGCTCCCTGTATACAGAGATACATGATAAGATTCTGTCTGAGCCACCACTAGGGGGGACTCCTGTATACACAGATACATGATAAGATCCTGTCTGCAGTCACCACTAGGGGGAGCTCCCAGTATACAGAGATACATGATAAGATCCTGTCTGCAGTCATCACTAGGGGGAGCTCCCTGTATACGAGATACATGATAAGATCCTGTCTACAGTCACCTCTAGGGGGAGCTCCCTCTATACAGAGATACATGATAAGATCCTGTCTACAGTCACCATTAGGGGGAGCTCCCAGTATACAGAGAAACATGATAAGATCCTGTCTACAGTGACCACTAGGGGGAGCTCCCCAGTATACAGAGATACATGATAAGATCCTGCTTACAGTCACAACTAGGGGGAGCTCCCTGTATACAGAGATACATGATAAGATCCTGTCTACAGTGACCACTAGGGGGAGCTCCCAGTATACAGAGATACATGATAAGATCCTGTCTGCAGTCATCACTAGGGGGAGCTCCCTGTATACAGAGATACATGAAAAGATCCTGTCTACAGTACCTCTAGGGGGGAGCCCCCTCTATACAGAGATACATGATAAGATCCTGTCTACAGTCACCATTAGGGGGAGCTCCCAGTATACAGAGATACATGATAAGATCCTGTCTACAGTGACCACTAGGGGGAGCTCCCAGTATACAGAGATACATGAAAAGATCCTGTCTGCAGTCACCACTAGGGGGAGCTCCCTTTATACAGAGAATACATGATAAGATACTGACTGCAGTCACCACTAGGGGAAGCTCCCTTTATACAGAGATAATGATAAGGTTCTGTCTGCAGTCACCACTAGGGGGAGCTCCCTGTATACAGAGATACATGATTAAGATTCTGTCTGCAGCCACCACTAGGGGGAACTCCCTGTATACAGAGATACATGATAAGATACTGACTGCAGTCACCATAGGGGAAGCTCCCTTTATACAGAGATACATGATAAGGTTCTGTCTGCAGTCACCACTAGGGGGAGCTCCCTGTATACAGAGATACATGATAAGATTCTGTCTGCAGCCACCACTAGGGGGAGCCCCCTGTATACAGAGATACATGATAAAGTTCTGTCTGCAGCACCACTAGGGGGAGCCCCTGTATACAGAGATACATGATAAGATTCTGTTGAAGCTCAATTGTAAAGACAGGTGGTATGGCAGCTGTTCCATTATATTATGTAATTGGTACTTTAGTGATTGCTGGCAGAAGATTACACTTTTGTCACAGTAAGAATCATATAGGGGATTAGAGATTTAAAACAGTGTTAATTTCTTGATATTCTCAGCATAAATAAACAAAGACACGTATAAGGTATATCTATATTATAAAGAGAGTGTACGGGGGGGTAGTGCTCCGATGCAGCAGAGTGCACCAGTAATATCGCTCTCATTTTAGCTTTTCATATTCTCCTCTCAGCCTAATTTATCAAAGTCAGAAAAAGTGGGACACGAGGATCAGCTTCTAGGGAGAATATTCACTGCTCTGCCTCCTTAATGGACTGCTTACCTGGCTGTATAGAGAAAAATATACAGCAAAGAACATATGTGTCTGTTGCTCATCCATCATCCACAGATAAATAAATGTCAGCACTTCCATGTAATAAAATTAATAGTAATGACCATTATTCACTAGAGATCAGACATCATGAGAACGTCTCCCATCATCACTAGAGATCAGACATCACTGAGAACGTTCCCATTTATCACTAGAGATCAGACATCACTGAGAACGTCTCCCATCATCACTAGAGATCAGACATCACTGAGCGTCTCCCATCATCACTAGAGATCAGACATCACTGAGAACGTCTCCTATCATCACTAAAAGATCAGACATCACTGAGAACGTCTCCCATCATCACTAGAGATCAGACATCACTGAGAACGTCTCCCATCATCACTAGAGATCAGACATCACTGAGAACGTCTCCCATCATCACTAGAGATCAGACATCACTGAGAACGTCTCCCATCATCACTAGAGATCAGACATCACTGGAGAACGTCTCCTATCATCACTAGAGATCAGACATCACTGAGAACGTCTCCCATCATCACTAGAGATCAGACATCACTGAGAACGTCTCCCATCATCACTAGAGATCAGACATCACTGAGAACGTCTCCTATCATCACTAGAGATCAGACATCACTGAGAACGTCTCCCATCATCACTAGAGATCAGACATCACTGAGAACGTCTCCTATCATCATAGAGATCAGACATCACTGAGAACGTCTCCCATCATCACTAGAGATCAGACATCACTGAGAACGTTCTCCCATCATCACTAGAGATCAGACATCACTGAGAACGTCTCCCATCATCACTAGAGATCAGACATCACTGAGAACGTCTCCCATCATCATCACTAGAGATCAGACATCACTGAGAACGTCTCCTATCATCACTAGAGATCAGACATCACTGAGAACGTCTCCTCTATCATCACTAGAGATCAGACATCACTGAGAACGTCTCCCATCATCACTAGAGATCAGACATCACTGAGAACGTCTCCCATCATCACTAGAGATCAGACATCACTGAGAACGTTCTCCATCATCACTAGAGATCAGACATCACTGAGAACGTCTCCCATCATCACTAGAGATCAGACATCACTGAGAACGTCTCCCTCATCACTAGAGATCAGACATCACTGAGAACGTCTCCCCATCATCACTAGAGATCAGACATCACTGAGAACGTCTCCTATCATCACTAGAGATCAGACATCACTGAGAACGTCTCCTATCATCACTAGAGATCAGACATCACTGAGAACGTCTCCTATCATCACTAGAGATCAGACATCACTGAGAACGTCTCCCATCACACTAGAGATCAGACATCACTGAGAACGTCTCCCATCATCACTAGAGATCAGACATCACTGAGAACGTCTCCCATCATCACTAGAGATCAGACATCACTGAGAACGTCTCCCATCATCACTAGAGATCAGACATCACTGAGAACGTTCTCCATCATCACTAGAGATCAGACATCACTGAGAACGTCTCCCATCATCACTAGAGATCAGACATCACTGAGAACGTCTCCCATCATCACTAGAGATCAGACATCACTGAGAACGTCTCCCATCATCACTAGAGATCAGACATCACTGAGAACGTCTCCCATCATCATCACTAGAGATCAGACATCACTGAGAACGTCTCCCTATCATCACTAGAGATCAGACATCACTGAGAACGTCTCCCTGTCATCCACTAGAGATCAGACATCACTGAGAACGTCTCCATCATCACTAGAGATCAGACATCACTGAGAGCGTCTCCCATCATCACTAGAGATCAGACATCACTGAGAACGTCTCCCATCATCACTAGAGATCAGACATCACTGAGAACGTCTCCCATCATCATCACTAGAGATCAGACATCACTGAGAACGTCTCCCATCATCACTAGAGATCAGACATCACTGAGAACGTCTCCCATCATCATCACTAGAGATCAGACATACTGAGAACGTTCCTATCATCACTAGAGATCAGACATCACTGAGAACGTCTCCTATCATCACTGAGATCAGACATCACTGAGAACGTCTCCCATCATCACTAGAGATCAGACATCACTGAGAACGTCTCCATCATCATCACTAAGATCAGACACACTGAGAACGTCTCCCATCATCACTACAGATCAGACATCACTGAGAACGTCTCCATTATCACTAGAGATCAGACATCACTGAGAACGTCTCCCATCATCACTAGAGATCAGACATCACTGAGAACGTCTCACTATCACTAGAGATCAGACATCACTGAGAACGTCTCCCATCATCACTAGAGATCAGCATATATGAGAACGTCTCCTATCATCACTAAGACAACATCCTGAGACTCTCCTCATCACTAGAGATCAGACATTCACTGAGAACGTCTCCCATCATCACTAGAGATCAGACATCACTGAGAACGTCTCCTCATCATCACTAGAGATCAGACATCACTGAGAACGTCTCCATCACACTAGAGATCAGACATCACTGAGAACGTCTCTATCATCACTAGAGATCAGACATCACTGAGAAACGTCTCCATCATCATAGAGATCAGACATCACTGAGAACGTCTCCCATCATCACTAGAGATCAGACATCACTGAGAACGTCTCACTCTCACTAGAGATCAGACATCACTGAGAACGTCTCCCATCATCTACTAGAGATCAACTTTCACTGAGAACGTCTCCCGTATCACTAGAGATCAGACATCACTGAGAACGTCTCCCATCATCATCACTAGAGATCAGACATCACTGAGAACAGTCTCCTATCATCACTAGAGATCAGACATCACTGAGAACGTCTCCATCATCACTAGAGATCAGACATCACTGAGAACGTCTCCTATCATCACTAGAGATCAGACATCACTGAGAACGTCTCCCCACATCACTAGAGATCAGGACATCACTGAGAAACGTCTCCCTTCATCACTAGAGATCAGACATCACTGAGAACGTTCTCCATCATCACTAGAGATCAGACATCACTGAGAACGTCTCCTATCATCACTAGAGATCAGACATCACTGAGAACGTCTCCCTATCACTAGAGATCAGACATCACTGAGAACGTCTCCCATCCACTAGAGATCAGACATCACTGAAAAGTCTCCCATCATCACTAGAGATCAGACATCACTGAGAACGTCTCCAAATCATCACTAGAGATCAGACATCACTGAGAACGTCTCCCTATCATCACTAGAGATCAGACATCACTGAGAACGTCTCCTATCATCACTAGAGATCAGACATCACTGAGAACGTCTCCTATCTCACTAGAGATCAGACATCACTGAGAACGTCTCCCTATCATCACTAGAGATCAGACATCACTGAGAACGTCTCCCATCATCACTAAGAGATCAGACACCCATGAGAACGATCTCCATCATCACAAAGGGATCAGACATCACTGAGAACGTCTCCCTCATCACTAGAGATCAGACATCCTGAGAACGTTCTCCCATCATCACTAGAGATCAGACATCACTGAGAACGTCTCCCATCATCACTAGAGATCAGACATCACTGAGAACGTCCCCTATCATCACTAGAGATCAGACATCACTGAGAACGTACTCTCATCACTAGAGATCAGACATCACTGAGAACGTCTCCCATCATCACTAGAGATCAGACATCACTGAGAACGTCTCCCATCATCATCATAGAGATCAGAACATCATGAGAACGTCTCCCTCATCACTAGAGATCAGACATCACTGAGAACGTTATCCCATACATCACTAGAGACTCAGACATCACTGAGAGAACGTCTCCCATCATCACTAGAGATCAGACATCACTGAGAACGTCTCCCTCATCACTAAGATCAGACATCACTGAGAACGTCTCCCATCATCACTAGAATCAGACTTAAAACTCTCCTATCAAA
>JARQOC010003667.1:0-14891 GCA_033576535.1 Allobates femoralis | reverse complement strand
TGTACGTCTATGTGTGGGCCCCATGACTATATGTACGCCTATGTGTGGGCCCCATGATCTATATGTACGCCTATGTGTGGGCCCCATGATGATCTCTATGTACGCATCTGAATGGGCCCCGTGATCTCTATGTACGCCTATGAGTGGCCCCCATGATGATCTCTATGCACGCCCGAGTGGGCCCCGTAATCTCTATGTACGCCTCTGAGTGTGCACCATGATCTCTATGTACGCCTATGTGTGGGCCCCATGATGATCTCTATGTACGCATATGTGTGGGCCCCGTGATCTCTATGTACGCCTATGTGTGGGCCCCATGATCTCTATGTATGCCTATGTGTGGGCCCCATGATCTCTATGTACGCCTATGTGTGGGCCCCATGATCTATATGTACGCCTATGTGTGGGCCCCATGATGATCTCTATGTACGCATCTGAGTGGGCCCCGTGATCTCTATGTACGCCTATGTGTGGGCCCCATGATCTCTATGTACGCCTATGTGTGGGCCCCATGATCTCTATATACGCCTATGTGTGGGCCCCATGATCTCTATGTACGCCTATGTGTGGGCCCCATGATCTCTATGTACGCCTATGTGTGGGCCCCATGATCTCTATGTACGCTATATGTGGGCCCCATGATCTCTATGTGCGCTTATGTGTGGGGCCCATGATGATCTCTATGTACGCATCTGAGTGGGCCCCGTGATCTCTATGTACGCCTATGTGTGGGCCTCATGATTACCTCTATGCACGCCCCTGAGTGGGCCCCGTAATCTGTATGTACGCCTATGTGTGGGCCCCATGATCTCTATGTACGCCTATGTGTGGGCCCCATGATCTCTATGTACGCCTATGTGTGGGCCCCATGATGATCTCTATGTATGCCCCTGATGGGGCCCCATAATCTCTATGTACGCCCCTGATTGGCCCCATGATCTCTATGTCCGCCCCTAAGGGGCCCCCTGTAATCTCTATGTGGCCCTCACCTCCACTTGGCAGTAGTAGAAGCAGCATCTCCATAGTGTGGCATTCACACTACATGCTGCACTGTACAGGACTCCGAGCCAGCAGCAGGACGGATGAGGAGGTAACTTTCTGGGACCCTTGACTGAGGCTGGCAGGATATACTACTGGGCAATGGGCAGGATTATCATGCCCATTGGCCGGCATATGTCATGCCAGCCTCGGGTGGTACTATCATGCATGCCCATTGCTTAGTATGTCCTGCCAGCGTCTGCGGTACTATCATGCCCACCCAGCATGTCCTAACAGCCATTGGTGGTAGTACTAGCATGATAGTACCACAGAGGCTGGCAGTACATACTGCGCAATGGGCATAATAGTACCACAAAGGCTGGGAGGACATTCTGGGCAATGGGCATAATAGTACCACCAGTAGACTGACTAGGCAGTCTCCAGGGCTCCGTCTCCCCTCCTCGCTGCTGTTAGGCTGGGTTAACATTGCACTTCTGCTGTGTGTTACAACGGATCCGTTGTAAATCAGCACAAATGCAATGTACCGTAGACTTGCATTGCAAAAATGCATACTAACGCTTGCAAAAATAGGCATGCGTTTGAAAGCATGCATTATTTGCAATGCACAGGAAAACATGGTCGCCGGGTGTAGGCCAGCTAAGCACTTCTCTAACAGCTGTGTTCTAATGTTAAGGCACCATTACACACAACGATATCGCTAACGATATCCTTGCAACGTCACCGGTTTTGTGACGCTGCAGCGACCTCGCAGTGATATCGCTGTGTGTGACATGCTGCAACGACTGGCGATCAGCTAGCTGATCGTTGCAGAATGGCCGGGACCATTTTTCGGGCGTTGGTGTGCCGCTGTCACGCATGCATCGGCATGTGTGACAGGGTCCAACGACCAGCGATGTTCATTCTGACAGGCTGGGTAAGTGGGAGCAGGCTGGTAACCAAGGTACACATCGGGTAACTAGGCACACTTAGATACCCGATGTGTACCTTGTTTACCAGTATTATCGCTGGTGAGTCTGCCTGTTTGACAGCTCACCAGCGACCACACAGCGATGTTCCAGCGATCCCGGCCAGGTCGTATCGCTGGAACATCGCAGCATGTAACGGGGCCTTTATTCTGTGCCTGCTTACCTGTCAGCAGACATATTTGTCTGATGGCAATGATGCAGCAGAGCTGAAGACAAGAAGATCTGTGGATTACATCGGACCGAGGATTTTTTTTTTATTGAAGATTGAGTCTCTAAATGTGTTGTGTTTGATTTTTCTTAAAAAATGTTTTTCTCTGTGTTGTTTTTTTTCTGTTTACTAGAAATTCGCTGGCCATGTCTAGTTTGGCGTGACGCCATGAATTTCAGGCTTAGTACAAGCTGATAATATAAAGCTGGTACTAATCCCATTATTGCCCAGCGTGCCACCCCGCACCAGGGCCGCTGGAAGAGTCGGATAAAACACCTGAATGCGCCAATTTCAGGGGTGGCTGCGGGCTGCCGTTTTCAGAGTGGGGGGCCCAGAATGCTTGGACCTTACCATGCTGAGAATCCCAGCTCCCAGCTGCCTAGTTTTAACTGGCTGGTAATCAAAATATGGCGGGAGCCCATGCATTTTTTTTTTTTTTAAATAATTTTAAAAAAAATATTGGGCTTTCCTGCCTTTTGATCCCCAGCCAAGGTAAAGCCAGGCAGCTGAAGGTGGCAGGCTGTAGCTGTCTGCTTTATCTGACCTAATAATCAAAAATTCCGCGGAGCGCTAAGTCTTTTTTTTTTTTATTAATTATTTTTTCCCACACTTCTGTGTGTGTGACAGACCCAACAGCTAATCACAGACACTGACACAGAGAATGGGCGTCTGTGATTGGCTGCTTGAGTAACCTGAAAGCAGCCCATACATAGTACCATACTAGAATGTATGGGCTGATTGTAGATTGCTCTAACAGCCAATCACAGATGCACATCCTCTTTGACCGCATCTGTGATTGGCTGTTGGGTCTGTCACATATAGAAGTGTGAAAAATCATTTTTAAAAACATGATTTAGCGCTCCACAGACTTTTTGATTCTCACCGCAGATAAAGCAGACAGCTACGGCCTGCCACCCACAGCTACCTGGCTTTACCTTGGTTGGGGATCAAAAGACAGATAAGCCTAATATTTGTTTTAAACTTATGTAAAATATATATTTTTTTTTAAATGCGTGGGCTCCCGACATATGTTGATGGCCAGCCAGCAAAAACAAGGCAGCTGGGGGCTGGGATTCTCAGCATGGTAGGGCCCAAGCGTTGTTGGCCCCCCACACTGATAATCGCAGCCCGCAGCCACCCCTGAAAATGGCGCATTCTTCATAGCACCATTTTCAGGCACTTTAGCCGCCTCTTCCAGTGGCTCTGGTGGTGAGTGGCACCTTGGGTAATAAAAGGGTTAGTACCAGGCCAGCTTTGTATTATCAGCTGGTACTAAGCCCAAACGTCATGGTGTCATGCCAAATTAGACATGTCCACCATGAATTTCAAGTAAACAGAAAAAAAAAACAGAAATTTTTTTTTATTAAAAATAAATCACAAAACACATTTAGGGACTCCATCTTTAATTTAAAAAAAATCCTTGTTCTGATGAAATCCACGGGTCTTCTGTCTTCAGCTCTGCTACATCTTTGCCATCAGACAAATATGTCTGTGAACAAGGATGAGCAGGCACAGAATGACACTTTAGCACTGTTACTGTGTAGTGCGGCACTATGTTTCTTTTTTTGTCATTTCATTTAGTGTAGAAATCTTGGGAAAAGTGTGGATTGTGCTCTGGAAGTAAGTCAGGTATAGCGAACTATGTTGTTTTCTGCAGAGATGTCCTGCACAGAAGACGTGATATTGGTCTGCGACAGATAAAGAACTTCACCTGTCCTAGAGACATCACTGGTGAGTATGTGTATTACTTATACACACACACTGACACTATATACAGAGCTCCTGTTTATAATGTCAATGGTGATCATTGCAATACCTGTACACTGACACTATATACAGAGCTTTTTTACAATTTTTATTATTTTAGTATTATTTGTCACTATGTGGTGGCATTATGTGCTTTGGTCATGACATGACGGTATTTGTCCTTTGTATGTAGTATTATTCAATCACTATGTGGTGGTAATATGTGGTCTCATGGTGTGGCAGTATGTGGTAGCATTTGATCACTATGTGGTGGTATTAAGTGCTTTGGTCATGGTGTAGCGGTATTTGTGTATTGTATGTGGCATTATTTGGGCACTATATGGTGGTAATATGTGATCTGGTCACGGTGTGGTGGTATTTCTGCCTTCTATGTGGTATTATTGGTCTTGGTAGAGTGGATTGTGGATGGTGATTTGTTTTATCTGATATCAATCAGTGGAAACGTCTTTATTTCCAATAGATATTAAATACTTGGATGTTTAACCCCCTCCCTGTCCTGTGACACAGCAGCAGAGATGCAGTTACAGAGGTTCGCCAGAGAAAGCAAGTTGAGCATTTGGTGAAATGTTCACCTCAGTATTTATAAGGGTATGTGCTCACGGTCCGGAGGAGCTGCGTGTTGGACGCAGCTCCTCCGGACCTGAGGGAAGCCGCGGGTGGCCGCAGGGAGACCGCAGCCGCCCTGTACTCACCATGTGCGGCGGGTGCAGGGCGGCTTCTCCCTGCTGTCACCCGATGGGAGCCGCTTCCGACTCCGCAGCATGAAATAAACATGCTGCGGAGGAGCGGACTCCCGGCAACCCGCACCGCAGCTCCAAAGACGCTGCGGGTGGGCTACGCATAGTGAGGATGGGATTTCTTGAAATCCCATCCACTATGCTAGTACTGTACTACGCAGCGTTTCGGACGCAGCGCAAAGGCGCTGCGTCCAAAACGCTGTGTTTCCTGATCGTGAGCACATACCCTAAGACAAAACCAGGAGAGGGTGAGAAATGCAGAAAACATGACCTGTGATTGCTCAACTCCTGCTTTTGTCTTACAAATACTGAGGGAAAAATATCACCAAATGCTCAAAGCTCCACATTCTTCTGATGGTGCAGATTCCACCAATAAATAAGTGATCACCTTCCTAACCTGTGCATCGCTGAGAACTTGTTTTCACCAAAAAATCCCTTTAATGCAAACTATAGTAATTGTACATCACAGTAATGGTGAGCGGACAGTGATGTGCAGGAGCCGCCTGGGTTTTATAGTCCACGCTACACTATAATAGGTATATCGCATAACAGGTACTTGTATTTAGCTGAAGAATGGGTGGGCCCGCGTGGGTCCAGGTGGGTGGGCCCCTGGAGTCCATTTTCCTGGTGGGCCCCAGACACCCCAGTCCGGCGCTGTCCGCTCTCTATCTGAAACTCAACCTTTGCAACACTGAACTTCTGCTCCTGCCCTCCACTAACCTCCCTAAATCTGACATCTTTCTCTGTGTGCATCACCACGATAATACCTAAGCAGCAGGCTCACTGTCTGGGTGTTATGTTTGACACCCCATATATACAATCTCTCGCCCACTCTTGCCGCTTGCACCTGAAGAACATCTCCAGAATTAGCCCCTTTCTACCCTTGGAAACCACAAAAACCCTCACTGTGAAACTGATTCACTCCCGCCTTGACTATTGTAATTCTCTTTTAATTGGCATCCCTCACACTAGACTCTCCCCTCTCCAGTCCATCCTTAATGCAGCAGCCAGGATCATCTATCTAGCTATTACTCAGACGCTTCTGCTCTATGTCAGTCATTGCACTGGCTCCCTATACGGTATAGGAACCAATTCAAACTGCTTGTTCTCACCTACAAAGCTCTTCACAGCGCAGCACCTCCCTATCTCTCCACCCTTATCTATGTCTATCAACCCACCCATTCTCTTCACTCTGGAAGTGACTCTAGACTTTCTGCATTAATCCGAACCTCCCACTCCCGGCTCCAAGACTTCTCCTGAGCTGCACCAATTCTCTGGAATGCTCTACCCCAAGAAATTAGGTCTATCCACAACTTACATAGTTTCAGGCAAACCCTAAAAAACCATCTTTTAAAGAAGAATGTTCAGCTTACAGGTTTTTTTTTTCTTTTTAGGGTGGCCTATCCTGATCCCCAGTCAGTCATTTAGACATAGCCTATCCCCTCCACCAGTCTCAAATGCATCACAAATAACGGTTGGTGGCCACTTATGCTGCTCCTGTTCCTCATTTCCTCAAGTTGACTATACTACCATTGTAAATAAGCATCTGTACTTTGTGTCACCCCCACCTCATTGTTAGATTGTAAGCTTTTATTAGCAGGGCTGTCATTATTTTGCTTTAATTATTGTATTTTCTGATAAACATTTTTATGATTGTTTGAATATAAACCTCTGAATTGTGAAGCCCTGCGGAATATATTGGCGCTATATAAATACAGATTATTATTATCTGTCACGTATCTTTTTCAAAAGAAAATTCAAGTTTTTTCTAAGCAGTAATGCACATTCACATTCCTGTGATCACCGTATGCATCCTTCAGCCTAACCCCCCTTGTTTGAGTGCAACTGTTAATGTGATACTGATTATTCAGTGACCTGTCTCCCTTTTGAAATGATGGTGGGTGGCATGTGCGCAGTGTCACTCTACGGTCGGTCTGCAGGTCTTCAAAAAAATAAAAATATTGGAAGCAGCCCATGTGCAGATCGAGATTTCCACTCACTGACTTCATTAAGCCGAAATCTCGATCTGTATATGTGCTGCCTCCAACACCATTTTATTGAAGACTTGTGGGTGGAATCACACTGTGCAGGGTCTTCAAAAAAATGGCGATGGAGGCAGTGCCATGCACAGCTTGAGAATTCAGCTTAATGAAGTAGTCATTGAACTGGAGGTTCATTTTATTGGAGACTTGCTGTAGATATACACTATGCACGCGCCACTTAACCAAATGATGGTGGGAGCTCGGAATGTAAAAAATTAGGCAGGTCATTGAATAATCAGTGACCAGTAAAAGAAACAGGGGGCAGGAAGAGGGGCAAAGAGGCAGAACCCTACCCTCAAGTCCTGAGCACAGAAGATGTAATTAAATGAAAACTATAGGGGAAGCTTATTCAACAACTACTGTAGATATCGGATTCCTTCACTGCGGGTATCAGTCTAATCAGCATTACAGTACCATTATAGTCACAGATTTATTTTATAATGCTAACTCCTGCTGAGTTTCCAATCCAGTGGTGAAATGAAAAAATAAATCACTGTTCTATGATGGAAATGATATCCCTGTCCCTACAATTACTATATTTCCAGACATTTCCATTTCACTTTATTAATGACACATGCTCAGGGGCACACCTGCCATGAGGCGACATGAGTTGGGTCACCTCAGGTGGTGCCACCAGCTGCTAAACAGAAGGCAGCAGGCGCCCTGCAGATAGGACTGCTAAGGGGCCTGCCACCCGTGATAAGTGCACCGGCCCGGACAGTGTCTCCCTTCAATTCTCCCAGCCGCTGTCTACCCTCTGCAGCTCAGTACGGCGGGAGTGATGACCTCATCACTAAGCGCCACTGTGCTGAGCCATGCAGAGCGGCAGACTCACGCTGAGGAAACCTGGAGCAGCGATGACCAAACAGAGAGGTATCTTTTTTTATAAAATGACTGATGGGAGACTGTGATGTGCGGATTATACTATATGGAGGACTTTGGGGCTGCATTATACTATATGGAGGACGTTGAGGGGGAAATATACTATATGGGTGACTTTGAAGACGCATTATATTATATGGGGAACTATGAGGGGTGCATTATACTGTATGTAGGACTATGGGGATGCATTTTACTATATGGAAGACTATGGGGGTGCATTATACTATATGGAGGATTCATGGAGCATCATACAGTGTTTGTGGGGATTTTTTTTTTGTTGACATCATACTTTATTGGAGGCAATGAAAGAGGAATCCAGGGTGACAGTGGGGTCGGTGATCTTTAGGTCACAGGCAGCATTTCTCTTCCTCTAATCATGACAATTTGAGTTAATGCCAAAGAGTTCCATTTTTGCCTCATCTGACCACAGCACCTTCTCCCAATTATTCAGATTCACCAAGGTGTTCATTAGCAATTTTCAGACGGGCCTGCACATGTGTCTTCTTGAGCAATGGGACTTTGCGGGCACTGCTGGATTTTAATCCATTACAGCATAATGTTTCAATGGTTTTCTTGGTAACAGTGGTCCCAGCTGCCTTAAGATCATTGTCAAGTTCCCCCGTGTAGTTTTAGGCAAATCTTTGCCCTTTCTCATAATCCTGGATGCCCCACAAGGTGAGATTTTGCCTGTAGCCCCAGATCGATGTCGATTGACATTCAAATTGTATTTCTTCCATTTTCTTGCTATTGCACCAACAGCCGTCTACTTCTCATCCAGTATCTTAGGCCGGGTTCACACCATGGCACAATCCGATCCGAGGCTGTCAGAGGTGAACCTGACAGCCCCGGACCGAATTTGCAAACAGAACCAGAGGGCTAATATGCTCTCCGGCCTGTTTGTAGCCGGATGCAGCCGAACTCAGCTGTCTCCTGCGAAATGGTGCTGAACCACTTCACAGGGGACAGCTCCATGGTGCTGAAGTTCAGCGTAGCTCACGCTGAACTTCAGCAGCCGGTGTCCAGTTCCCGGATCGGGGCAATCCGGCCCCATAGACTCCCATGTTAGGGAGCGCTGGATTGCCCCAGATCTGGGAGAATCCAGGAGGTTCCAATTTGGGGAGAATTTTCTCCCTGGACACAAAAATGCTGCATGAAAAATCTGAATACACCCGGATCCTTCCGGACAGATGGAAACTGGATGGCAGATAGCTGCCATCCGGCTCCATCCAGCCCCATAGCATACTATGGGGCCAAATTCTGATCTGGGGCTGTCCGGTTCACAACCAACAGCCCCGGATCGGATTGTGCCGTGGTGTGAACCCGGCCTTACTTATGGTTTTGTAGCCCATTCCAGCCTTGTGCAGGTCTAGTATCTTTTTCCTGACATCCTCAGAAAGCCCTTTGGTCTTGCCCATGTTGCAGAGGTTAGAGTCTGAACGATTGTGTGTGTGTGTGTGGACAGGAGTCTTTTATACATGAGACAATTTAAGATAGTTGTCTTTAATGCAGGTAACGAGTTGATTAAGAGCATCTAATAAACCTGTAACTGGTACTCAACACATGGCAACATCGCTAGCGATGATGCTGCAACATCACAGGTTTTGTGATGTAACAGTGACCTCTCCAGGGATGTTGTAGCGTGTGACACGCACCAGCAACCTGGCCCCTGCTGTGAGGTCGCTGATCGCTGCACATCGTTCAGGACCATTTTTTGGTCCTTGGTCTCCCGCTGGTCAGCACGCATTACTGCGTGTGACAGCGAGAGACCAACGGCCAGCGACCAGCGCCGTACATTAGACGCTGTACACTGGTAACCAGGGTAAACACCAGGTAGCTAAGCAGCACGCGCTGCTTAGTTACCCAATGTTTACCTTGGTTACCAGCGTCCTCCCACTTAGCCCATCCTGTAAGCGGGAAGACACTAGTAACCAGGGTAAACATCGGGTAACTAAGCAGCACGAGCTGCTTAGTTACCCGATGTCTACCTTGGTTACCAGCAATGTCGCTGGTGAGTCTGCCTGTTTAACAGCTCACCAGCAACTGCAGAGAGACTTTCCATCGATCCCGGCCAGGTCAGATCGCTGGAAAGTCTCAGTGTGTAAAGGTACCCCAAATGGTCTGTAGGAGCCAGAACTCCTAATGGTTGGTAGAGGATCAAATACTTATTTTCTCATCAAAATGCAAATACATTTATATAATTTAGACAATGTGATTTTCTGGATTTTATTTTTGATATTTTATCTCTCACTGATAAAATTAACCTACCCTCAAAATTATAGACTGTTCATGTCTTTGTCAGTGGGAAAACTTACAAAATCAGCAAAGGATCAAATAATTGTTTCCTTCACTGTAGGTGTCCCAGCCAAATGTTTTTCTTGGTGGGAAGGTGGGCAATTAGAACTTCTGCTGTTGGGCCCAATGATTTCTATATACGCCTCAGGTACAGGATGCATGGTCCCTTTCACATACGCCTCTGCTACAGGACTAATTGGCCATAACTAACACACAATATCCAATGCCGCCTCTCGGAACATACAGGCTTTGCAGCCATGTTTCTCCCAAGCGGCTGTTGGTCAGTGGTGCTTATCCCTCTTTCTGCTCTTACATCCCTTGCTCAACACAATTGGAAGGTCCCTAATTAGCTCCAGCCAAACTGTGCGTGGCGTTTGTGATTGGCTAAGTATTTCGGTAGGAGGTGTGGTCTGTTGGAGAAGATGCACTATTTTACCAGCTTAGTGCAGTGGCTGCTTATTGATGCTCAGACTGCAGGTTGTTGCATGTGGTGTGTGGACAGTGCTGCATGGTGGACATTTGACCAGTTAATGCCAGGCAATGGCCACATTAAAACTGCCGAGAGTTTTGGAAGAAGGTCCTGTGGACAGATGAAACAAAGATTGAGTTGTTTGGTCATTTAACAAGGTGTTATGCATGGCACCCCAAAAACACAGCATTCCAAGAAAAACACTTGCTACCCACTGTCAAATTTGGGGGAGGGTCCATTATGCTTTGGGGCTGTGTGACCAATGACGGCACCAGGAATCTTGTTAAAGTTGAGGGTTGCATGGATTCCACTCAGTATCAGCAGATTCTTGAGAATAATGTTCAAGAATCAGTGTCAAAGTTGAAGTTACGCCGGGGATGCTTTCAGCAAGACAATGATCCAAAACACCGCTCCAAATCTACTCAGGCATTCATGCAGAAGAACAATTACAATGTTCTGGAATGGCCATCCCAGTCCCCAGACGTGAATATCATTGAACATCTGTGGGATGTTTTGAAAGCGGGCTGTCCATGCTCGGCGACCATCAAACTTAACTGAACTGGAAATGTTTTGTAAAGAGGAATGGTCAAAAATACCTTCATCCAGGATCCAGGAACTCATTAACAGCTACAGGAAGCGACTAGAGGCTGTTATTTTTGCAAAAGGTGGATCTACTAAATATTAATGTCACTTTTCTGTTGAGGTGCCCATACTTTTGCACCTGTCAATTTTTGAAATAATGCATATTTCACATTTTCGGTTAGTACAATAAACCTCATTTTCAATCCTGAAATATTACTGTGTCCATCAGTTATTACATATATCACACTGAAATAGCTGTTGCAAAAAAACAATTTAAAAAAAAAAAAAAAAAAGAGTAAGATTAAGAGGGGTGCCCAAACTTTTTCATATGACTGTATGCTTGTGCCAAACCTGGCATTACCATTAATGATCCTTGTTCTTGATTCTTCTCCGTGTGATGGTGCCGACATTCTTGTGTTGGGGGGGAAAGTGCCATTTTGCAGTTCACCTCAGGCAGTAGAGAGACTAGGTTCACCCCTGCACTTGCTACGGTATGAAAACATTTTCCGACATATAGTTGGAGGTTCTAGGTAACAGGTCGTACACTTAAGATTTTATCCACCATCTAGGAAACTTACACAGTAGGATTATTGGTTTAAAAACCTATTTTTCCTATAAAATACCACCCGTGTTTTTATTTTTCATATATATTATTATATAGGACAAATGTAAACAAATTCATATTTACAAAAGAATTAAAATATGAACTTTTGCTTTACAGATGTGGCTAAAACCCTGTAAGAGGTCAGAAATCCCACAAAGACCAAGTTATCTTGCACCAGTTTACAAAACCAGTGAAAGAAGAGGGACATTATCCACTACTGGTCATTCAACCAATTTTGTTGTTGCAATGACCCTTCTATCCGACAAGCCTCAGGAGCACTGGATTGGGAGAGGAGTTGCACTGCTGTGCCAACTTAACTCTTAAGATATAGAATTTCAGTACCAATGTTAACAGTTGTAAACTTTGATCACATTAAAATGTTACCAAAACAAACTTTTTGAAGACTGTTTATTAGACATTTTTTTGTGTGCATAGAGATGGGGAGCATTAATTTAACAGTACAATTTTGTTTAAATGTTGTGACATTTTCTATGACAATCAGATTTCCAGAGGTAATTGCTTTAATTACAGACTGAAGACAAGTATTTCATTGACAATGAAATGTATTGACAGTATTCACATTTCCTTAGTAATTTAATTACAGATTTGGTGCAAGGCAAGATGCAGTTTCCATTTTGTCACACAGTGACAACATTGTATCACAGGTAGCATTAATAACCTCCACATAATTGAAGCAATGTGTTTTTAACATTAAAGCGTAATCATCATTTTAATTTTTATTTAATAAATTAAATGGTACAACAAATTAAAATAAGCAACTCTAATATATCTTATCAGGGAATTTTGCTTCATCTGTCATAATTAATCAAACTTGCTTATTTTCATGTGTTCTAATGATTTATGAAATTAAAACAATGGTTAAGCTTTGTGACATGTAGTACAGTATATAGATTGCAGAATCCATATCTACTTATTATTTAGAGTAGTGTATGAGTGCCCAGGTATCTAAGGCAACAGTTGAAAATACAGAATTGTAAGCAAGTCAACATAAATGACAAATGTATCCAAATTTGTAGCAAAAATATTGTATTTCTTTTCATGCCACGGAGACACCCACCTCATGTAAAAACGATTACTGGCTACTTTGAAAAGTAGAATTACCTACTCTGATAAGTGCAGCAGCCATGGTGAGTAAAAGAAGAAAGAACACGAAGATGGGAACTAGGCCCAATGGTGCATAATACATGCTTCTCTCGCATGCAAGCCAGGAGACAGATGTGCCATCGAAGAGTCCGCTCACCTCCTGGTATGGAACATTTAATCAGCTTGATGAGGAAAAAGGGAATGGGAATGGTTGCTGCACTGGAACACCTGTGCCGGTTGTTGCAGGAAGCAGGACGTCTGATGTCCAAGCAAATTCAATTGTAAAGGAACCTCCAGCAACAGACCGTCGTCTTCATAAATTAATATTTATTGTGCAAAAAGTGCATAAAAGGTGCATAAAAAATTAAGTATCCATTGAGCTTCATGTTCCTGAACTTGTCTCTCCCAATCTCCGCCCCGTTCCACTCCTTGAACAAGCTCTATGCCCTTCACTTTAAGGGAGTTTGTGTTGCCTCCATGCACTTCTAAGAAGTGACGTGACAAGCCTGACCTTTGTCGACGAGTGGCAGTGTTCTCTGGGTTGGCAGCGGTCAGGTGTTCACCTAGCCTTTTCTTTAAGGATCTTATTGTGCATCCCACATAATCTTTAGCACAACCTGTGCAGGACGGTAAATAAACTAGATTAGTGGAATTGCAGTTGATAAATGATTTTATATCCTACTGACGGCCAGTAGCTCGATCAAAAAAATGTTTTTTTTTCTGCATATATTTACACAGCGAACAACCTGAGCCCCCACAGGGAGCCCTCACGGACAGGATCCTGGCCCTATTGTACCCGTACGATTGTTTTTGTCGATTTGTCGTCGTTTTTCGACCACTTGTCTTTGTCTACCCTCTAACTTGTACAGCGCCATGTATCCTAATAGCGCTATATAAATACCTAATAATAATAACTGTATTCAGCCAGGTTTGGATCTTGTTCTTAGATTTATATAGAGAGGGGGAAACCAAATTGCCAAGAGAAAGTGATTTTTTGGGGACACATCTAAAGCCTTTCTTAAGGATTTCAGCTAGAACACGATCTTGGTACAGAATAGGTACACATTTATGCAATGTTTTTACGATATTAGAATAATCAGTGCTGAAACTGGATGAAAAAGTTTGAATTCCTTCCCCACTTTTTTTCTTCCCAGCTGACTGACTTTGTCTACTATCCTGCAACAAATCTCTTTGAGATAGTGTGTTAACCCTCTTTCTAGCTTGATTCAATACATGTTTATTATATCCCCTTTTAGCCAACCGATGACAAATATTGTCAGCTTCTACTTCAAAAGTTTAATTTGTGGAACATGATCGTCTTGCTCTAATCAACTCCCCTAAAGGCAAGTTACAAACATGAGCCGGGTGACAGCTGGAGGCATGCAAAATTGCATTGCCACTGCTTGGCTTCTTGAATAATTTAGAATGTATGATGCCTGAAACAGGATCGCCGATTAAAGTGAGATATAGATATGAGTGTCCATGTGATTCAAAAGTGAACCTTACGTTCATGTTATTACTGTTTACATAATCTATGAATTCCTTGAACGTTGGTGAGACGGAGGGAGGTGCGTTTTCGCCACATTTCCAAATGGCAATTGCGTCATCTATATATCTCCCCCACCACACCAAACATCCAATTATTTTCACTATGTATGTATCTCTGTTCCCAATAATGTAATTAATTTTCAGCTGTGTGCACTACGTAGCTTGTTTTTATCACATAAAAAGAAGTTGGTGGTGGATAGACCATGGTGTTGACAAAGGATTTACATCCGAAACGCATTCAGTGTTCCCCTTGCCAGCTATGTAATTTTTTATGCACCATTTATGCACTTTTTGCACAATAAATATTAATTTATGAAGACGACGGTCTGTTGCTGGAGGTTCCTTTACAATGGAACATTTAACATTAATATGAGAGGCTACGCAGATGGGAAGGTAAAATACATACAGAGCTAAACTAATGAATAAAACTGTGGTTGTTTCAGTTAAACTTGCAAATACATCAAAAAACAGCATGGACAAACATTATAAAAAACATACTACTGCCGCTTTAGGGTTAGATTTGTTGCATGTTACATTACAGATAAATGTGACCAATATTCGAGAGTATGCACGGTATCTCTGCCACTCTACGCTGTGTGCAGAATTATTAGGCAAATGAGTATTTTGATCACGATACTTTTTATACATGTTGTCCTACTCCAAGCTGTATAGGCTTGAGAGCCAACTACCAA
>JARQOC010003666.1:0-14892 GCA_033576535.1 Allobates femoralis | reverse complement strand
ATTCCTGGACTGTGACATCACTGAGAATACAGCCTATCCATTCACTAGAGACTGATGACATCACTGAGAATACAGCCTATCCATTCACTAGAGACTGATGACATCACTGAGAATACAGCCTATCCATTCACTAGACTGATAACATCACTGAGAATACAGCCTATCCATTCACTAGACTGGTGACATCACTGAGAATACAGCCTATCCATTCACTAGACTGATGACATCACTGAGAATACAGCCTATCCATTCACTAGAGACTGATGACATCACTGAGAATACAGCCTATCCATTCACTAGAGACTGACAACATCACTGAGAATACAGCCTATCCATTCACTAGACTGATGACATCACTGAGAATACAGCCTATCCATTCACTAGAGACTGATGACATCACTGAGAATACAGCCTATCCATTCACTAGAGACTGATGACATCACTGAGAATACAGCCTATCCATTCACTAGACTGATGACATCACTGAGAATACAGCCTATCCATTCACTAGAGACTGATGACATCACTGAGAATACAGCCTATCCATTCACTAGACTGATAACATCACTGAGAATACAGCCTATCCATTCACTAGACTGATGACATCACTGAGAATACAGCCAATCCATTTCACTAGACTGATGACATCACTGAGAATACAGCCTATCCATTCACTAGACTGGTGACATCACTGAGAATACAGCCTATCCATTCACTAGACTGATAACATCACTGAGAATACAGCCTATCCATTCACTAGACTGGTGACATCACTGAGAATACAGCCTATCCATTCACTAGACTGATGACATCACTGAGAATACAGCCTATCCATTCACTAGAGACTGATGACATCACTGAGAATACAGCCTATCCATTCACTAGAGACTGATGACATCACTGAGAATACAGCCAATCCATTCACTAGAGACTGATGACTCACTGAGAATACAGCCTATCCATTCACTAGACTGATAACATCACTGAGAATACAGCCTATCCATTCACTAGAGATGATGACATCACAGAGAATAAAGCCTATCCATTCACTAGACTGATAACATCACTGAGAATAAGCCAATCCATTCACTAGAGACTGATGACATCACTGAGAATACAGCCTATCCATTCACTAGACTGGTGACATCACTGAGAATACAGCCTATCCATTCACTAGAGACTGATGACATCACTGAGAATACAGCCTATCCATTCACTAGACTGGTGACATCACTGAGAATACAGCTTATCCATTCACTAGACTGATAACATCACTGAGAATACAGCCTATCCATTCACTAGAGACTGGTGACATCACTGAGAATACAGCCTATCCATTCACTAGAGACTGATGACATCACTGAGAATACAGCCTATCCATTCACTAGACTGGTGACATCACTGAGAATACAGCCTATCCATTCACTAGACTGATAACATCACTGAGAATACAGCCTATCCATTCACTAGAGACTGATGACATCACAGAGAATAAAGCCTATCCAGTCACTAGACTGATAACATCACTGAGAATACAGCCTATCCATTCACTAGACTGGTGACATCACTGAGAATACAGCTATCCATTCACTAGACTGGTGACATCACTGAGAATACAGCCTATCCATTCACTAGACTGATAACATCACTGAGAATACAGCCTATCCATTCACTAGACTGATAACATCACTGAGAATACAGCCTATCCATTCACTAGACTGATAACATCACTGAGAATACAGCCTATCCATTCACTAGACTGGTGACATCACTGAGAATACAGCCTATCCATTCACTAGACTGATGACATCACTGAGAATACAGCCTATCCATTCACTAGAGACTGATGACATCACTGAGAATACAGCCTATCCATTCACTAGACTGATAACATCACTGAGAATACAGCCTATCCATTCACTAGAGACTGATGACATCACTGAGAATACAGCTATCCATTCACTAGAGACTGGTGACATCACTGAGAATACAGCCTATCCATTCACTAGACTGGTGACATCACTGAGAATACAGCCTATCCATTCACTAGACTTATGACATCACTGAGAATACAGCCTATCCATTCACTAGACTGATGAAATCACTGAGAATACAGCCTATCCATTCACTAGAGACTGATGACATCACTGAGAATACAGCCTATCCATTCACTAGAGACTGATGACATCACTGAGATTACAGCCTATCCATTCACTAGACTGAGACATCACTGAGAATACAGCCATTAAATTCACTAGACTGATGACATCACTGAGAATACAGTCTATCCATTCACTAGACTGATAACATCACTGAGAATACAGCCTATCCATTCACTAGAGACTGATGACATCACTGAGAATACAGCCTATCCATTCACTAGAGACTGATGACATCACTGAGAATACAGCCTATCCATTCACTAGAGACTGATGACATCACTGAGAATACAGCCTATCCATTCACTAGAGACTGATGACATCACTAAGAATACAGCCTATCCATTCACTAGAGACTGATGACATCAATGAGAATACAGCCTATCCATTCACTAGAGACTGATGACATCACTGAGAATACAGCCTATCCATTCACTAGACTGATAACATCACTGAGAATACAGCCAATCCATTCACTAGAGACTGATGACATCACTGAGAATACAGCCTATCCATTCACTAGACTGATAACATCACTGAGAATACAGCCAATCCATTCACTAGAGACTGATGACATCACTGAGAATACAGCCTATCCATTCACTAGAGACTGATGACATCACTGAGAATACAGCCTATCCATTCACTAGACTGATGACATCACTGAGAATACAGCCTATCCATTCACTAGACTGGTGACATCACTGAGAATACAGCCTATCCATTCACTAGAGACTGATGACATCACTGAGAATACAGCCTATCCATTCACTAAACTGATGACATCACTGAGAATACAGCCTATCCATTCACTAGAGACTGGTGACATCACTGAGAATACAGCCTATCCATTCACTAGAGACTGATGACATCACTGAGAATACAGCCTATCCATTCACTAGAGACTGATGACATCACAGAGAATACAGTCTATCCAGTCACTAGACTGATAACATCACTGAGAATACAGCCTATCCATTCACTAGACTGATAACATCACTGAGAATACAGCCTATCCATTCACTAGACTGATGACATCACTGAGAATACAGCCTATCCATTCACTAGAGACTGATGACATCACTGAGAATACAGCCTATCCATTCACTAGACTGATAACATCACTGAGAATACAGCCTATCCATTCACTAGACTGGTGACATCACTGAGAATACAGCCTATCCATTCACTAGACTGATGACATCACTGAGAATACAGCCTATCCATTCACTAGAGACTGATGACATCACTGAGAATACAGCCTATCCATTCACTAGAGACTGACAACATCACTGAGAATACAGCCTATCCATTCACTAGACTGATGACATCACTGAGAATACAGCCTATCCATTCACTAGAGACTGATGACATCACTGAGAATACAGCCTATCCATTCACTAGAGACTGATGACATCACTGAGAATACAGCCTATCCATTCACTAGACTGATGACATCACTGAGAATACAGCCTATCCATTCACTAGAGACTGATGACATCACTGAGAATACAGCCTATCCATTCACTAGACTGATAACATCACTGAGAATACAGCCTATCCATTCACTAGACTGATGACATCACTGAGAATACAGCCTATCCATTTACTAGACTGATAACATCACTGAGAATACAGCCTATCCATTCACTAGACTGATAACATCACTGAGAATACAGCCTATCCATTCACTAGACTGGTGACATCACTGAGAATACAGCCTATCCATTCACTAGACTGATGACATCACTGAGAATACAGCCTATCCATTCACTAGACTGATAACATCACTGAGAATACAGCCTATCCATTCACTAGACTGATGACATCACTGAGAATACAGCCTATCCATTCACTAGACTGATAACATCACTGAGAATACAGCCTATCCATTCACTAGACTGGTGACATCACTGAGAATACAGCCTATCCATTCACTAGACTGATGACATCACTGAGAATACAGCCTATCCATTCACTAGACTGATGACATCACTGAGAATACAGCCTATCCATTCACTAGAGACTGATGACATCACTGAGAATACAGCCTATCCATTCATTAGAGACTGATGACATCACTGAGAATACAGCCTATCCATTCACTAGGCTGATGACATCACTGAGAATACAGCCTATCCATTCACTAGAGACTGATAACATCACTGAGAAAACAGCCTATCCATTCACTAGACTGATGACATCACTGAGATTACAGCCTATCCATTCACTAGAAACTGATGACATCACTGAGAATACAGCCTATCCATTCACTAGAGACTGATGACATCACTGAGAATACAGCCTATCCATTCACTAGAGACTGATGACATCACTGAGAATACAGCCTATCCATTCATTAGAGACTGATGACATCACTGAGAATACAGCCTATCCATTCACTAGGCTGATGACATCACTGAGAATACAGCCTATCCATTCACTAGAGACTGATAACATCACTGAGAAAACAGCCTATCCATTCACTAGACTGATGACATCACTGAGATTACAGCCTATCCATTCACTAGAAACTGATGACATCACTGAGAATACAGCCTATCCATTCACTAGAAACTGATGACATCACTGAGAATACAGCCTATCCATTCACTAGACTGATGACATCACTGAGAATACAGCCTATCCATTCACTAGAGACTGATGACATCACTGAGAATACAGCCAATCCATTCACTAGACTGGTGACATCACTGAGAATACAGCCTATCCATTCACTAGACTGATGACATCACTGAGAATACAGCCTATCCATTCACTAGAGACTGATGACATCACTGAGAATACAGCCTATCCATTCACTATAGACTGATGACATCACTGAGAATACAGCCTATCCATTCACTAGAGACTGATGACATCACTGAGAATACAGCCTATCCATTCACTAGAGACTGATGACATCACTGAGAATACAGCCTATCCATTCACTAGAGACTGATGACATCACTGAAAAGTATCTGCTAAAGGGTTTAATACCGAGAGGACTTCGAGTCCAAGTATTCCCTGCCTATCCCATCGAGGATGAGGCATTTAAGTCTCAATGGGAGACCATTGCAGACACCTGCTCCAGGGGTTTTATTGGCTTGTTGTCTAATGACAACAAGTCAAATATAACCCTTTTAGAGAAAGAATTGGATGAACTACAAATTCTGATCAAGGAAGGGCTCTCAAGAGAAGCCTTGGCCAAATTCGAGAAGGAAATTGAGGGTGACATCACTAAATGGGAAAAAGAAATCAAGAGGGCAAGTTGAAAAAATTCCACCGAGACCAAAGTGATTATTCTAATCACAGAGTGTATAAGTGGAAAAACAAACGTGGGAAACCTAAAAAACCACCATTGGGACCTAAGCCTGGTTTGCCTAAGCCGGATGTACCGGATTTACCTAGAACCCCATCTTTAGTTTCCCTAACATCAGGAGATGAAACTCAGGGGGAATCTGAGGACGAAACAGCGGGCTCATCAGGGCAGGCACTGGATGAAACACGTCAGATAATCACTCGCCTTCAATCTCTGAACCCTCTAAAGCCAAAGGGAAAGGTAAATGCTGATAAAAGTCTCCAGGTGATCAATCTCTCGGAGCACGTCTTGACACCTTTGCAGTTAGATGTACTTTCTAAAGGTCTTACCTTTGTACCGGCTAATTCATTTAACTTTTTTATAGCCATGAAGGACGTGCACCTATTTTCACGTAAAGTACTGCTTAGGAAAATGCATATGAAGGGTGCTCCGGAGACAGGATACACCTTGGAACAAGAAGCCCTAGGTGCTTTGGAGGATCTAGAGAATGAGTTGCCATCAACTGAACCAGGTAGGTTCCCCAAAAATGTGATGCCCAAATCAACTAAATTCCCCCCTTTATCTGCCTGCCCAGCAATTGATATATTCACCAGATTAGTGGTGGAGGATTTTAAAAAGCTAAGTACAAGGAGGTCATTTGACAATTTGACCCATCAACAGAGGGAAGCTATTGCTGAATTAAAATCTCTCGACAATATAGTTATAAAGGCGGCAGATAAGGGGGGCAATATTGTAATCTGGCCATGTGACTTATATGAGAAAGAGGCCTTAAGGCAACTGCGAGACAAAAATGTCTACCAGAGGCTGGATCGGAATCCTGTTGGTTCTTTTTCATTTGAATTAGAACGGATTCTGGTGGGTGCAATGGAGGAGGGGATCATCACAAAAAAGTCCTGGATGGACTTTTGGTCAGAGCCCCAAAAGTGCCTACCTTCTACTTACTCCCAAAGATCCACAAGGACCCCGTCAATCCCCCGGGGCGTCCGATAGTCTCAGGCATGGAAGGTCTTTGTGACCCGATATGTCGATTCATTGACTTCTATTTGAAGCCTTTAGTTGAGACATTACCATCATATATACGAGATACTACGGACGCCCTTACTAGGATTGACGGGGTCTTTGTGGAGAAGGATATGTATTTAGTCACTGCCGACGTGGAGTCCCTCTACACCTGCATTGACCATGATGCAGGTGTGGAGGCGGTCCGCTTCTTCCTTGAGGGGTCCAACCGGGATGCGCATCTATGTGAGCTGATTATTGAGCTGCTCTGTTTTGTCCTGTCTCACAATTTTTTCACCTTTAAAGATCGATTCTATCTCCAGAGGCGCGGCACTGCCATGGGCGCGGCCTGTGCACCTTCGTACGCAAACCTGTTCCTAGGGCACTGGGAGCGGGGTATATTTGCGTGCGGGGGTGTGCAGGACGTTGCCCATGTGCAGTGCTGGATGCGCTATATTGATGATGTGTTAATGGTGTGGCAGGGCACTACAGAGCAGCTCAGATTATTCATGAATGATTTGAATAAAAATAATTTGAATATCAGACTCACTTATAAATTTAGTGAATCATCAATTGACTTTTTGGATGTCAAAATTATGGTTGACGGATGTGGGCTGTTGCAGACTGACGTATACCGGAAAGATACATCTGTGAATGCACTGCTACATGCGTCATCGGCCCACACTCCGTCAACCATAAAAGCGATCCCGGTTGGACAATTCTTGAGGATGAGGCGGATCTGCTCCACGGAGGCTGACTTTCAGAAACAGGCTGAGGATTTGAGTGGAAGGTTTAGGCAAAGAGGTTATAGTCGCAGGACCATCAAGAGGGGCTATAATAGAGCTAGACTGACCAAGCGTGATGATCTCCTCCTTCCTCCCAAGAAGAAAACAAATGAGACGTTTGGGAATATTAGATTCATTTCGACCCATAATCAGCAGTGGGAAAAAATGAGGCAAATTTTGGCTAGGCACTGGCCTGTGTTGTTGTCCGAGCCATCCCTGAAGGGGATCCTTCCTGAGAACCCTCAGATGACCTCAAGACGGTCCCAGAATTTAAAAGATATTTTGGTGCATAGTCATTATGCACCAAAAACAACTGGGATCTTTGGAATAGGACCCCCTCGGAAAGGATTTTTCCCGTGTGGTGATTGCAGCGCTTGTCCCAGCATGGTCAGGAGCTCTGACTTCTTCTCGAGTGATGGTTCTAGAACATATGGGATAAGACAATACATCTCGTGTAGCAGTACGCATGTTGTGTATTTTGCTACATGTGGGTGTAATAAGATATACATCGGATTGACCACAAGAGAATTGAGAGTTAGGGTTCGTGAGCATGTTAGGGATATTCTAGCTGCAAAAAAAGTAAAGGAAGATGAGATCGCCGCCCTTAAACCCCTCCCTCGCCATTTTTACCATCATCATGGCTGTAATGTTAAAACCCTAAAAGTACGGGGAATTGACCAGATACATGGAGGGATTAGGGGTGGTGATCTCCAAAAAATGCTAGCCCAACGGGAATTAAAGTGGATAATCACACTAGATACCGTGTCTCCTAAAGGCCTCAATGAAGCTATCAACTTCGTTCCTTTCCTCTAATTATGGGGGTTACTTTTGTCCTGCAATTATGTATCTATTACAATTCTTGATTGCCACTGTGATTTTTTGTTCAGGCTGTTAAGGATTTCTGTGTCCTTCTCATGTAAAATATGAAAGGACTCTTTGTTTCTCTTCATTCTATTGTCTTTTTCTTATTTTCTCTCTATTTCTACTTTTTCCTCACTATCTAATGAGTAAAAAATATGTTTTATCTGATTTTAATTGATGTTTTATATTTGTATTAACAGCGAGTATACTCAACTGATGTATCAGAGATAGTATGCGGTCACTATGCATGAGATATTCTTATGAAGATTGCCGGGGCCTGAACGAATACCATCCTTGGAAAAGGAGGCAACAAGAAACCTTAGGATTTAAAGTTGTCCTATGATAGCGCTAATTATGGTGTTTGTATCGGGCTAGGTAATGTGTCTGCCATTAGATCGCGTGCGCGTGCGCGGTCCGCTCCATTAGCCGGGCTGTCACTAAGGCGCATTACGGCGCTCGGCTTGTTTGTGTGTTGCCTTGGCGACGGCCGGGCGCACCACAATGGATCGGACGTCGCGCCGGAAATGACATCACCGGCTTCTGGTGCTGATCGCGCACGCGCCGTCTCCAGCGATCCGCTTGGCTGAGAGATCCATGTGACCGCATTGTTTGTGAGTATAAAACTCGCTATGTATCTCATCTTATCACTCCTCTTGATGAAGCATATGCATTTGTAAGCAGCGAAACGTACGTAAGGAGTCAGATAATGAGGGAATGATTCTCCTATCCTGCAATAGCACTTTATCTGTTGTATGTGAATGCACTGGTAACTTTTTCACACTATGCACTTTATATGGGTTGTTGCAATATGTGGCTGTGAGCTGCCAATCCACACCTGGATTACCTTGGTAGCCTCAATATGTTATGTACCATCTCTGACTGATTGTGTCAGTTTGTGATTAATGTCAACTATCCTGTATATGTGCCTTTTATAACAAAATTGTGCATCCATCTATGTATATGGATTTGTGCTATGCATTTGAAATGAATTACACCAGATTTTTACACTATAAGTGTCTGTAAACTGTCTCAATAAAGATTTAACCTTTACTATATACCTTAAGCATTGTAGCTCCACTAATTGTTCTCCTATTGATTTATCACTGAGAATACAGCCTATCCATTCACTAGAGACTGATGACATCACTGAGAATACAGCCTATCCATTCACTAGAGACTGATGACATCACTGAGAATACAGCCTATCCATTCACTAGAGACTGGTGACATCACTGAGAATACAGCCTATCCATTCACTAGAGACTGATGACATCACTGAGAATACAGCCTATCCATTCACTAGACTGATAACATCACTGAGAATACAGCCAATCCATTCACTAGACTGGTGACATCACTGAGAATACAGCCTATCGATTCACTAGAGACTGATGACATCACTGAGAATACAGCCATATCCATTCACTAGATGATGACATCACTGAGAATACAGCCTATCCATTCACTAGAGACTGATAACATCACTGAGAAAACAGCCTATATTCACTAACTTGAATCATGAGATACAGCTACATTCACTAAATGATGAATCACTGAGAATACAGCCTATCCATTCACTAGAGACTGATGACATCACTGAGAATACAGCCTATCCATTCACTAGACTGATGACATCACTGAGAATACAGCCTATCCATTCACTAGAGACTGATGACATCACTGAGAATACAGCCTATCCATTCACTAGACTGATGACATCACTGAGAATACAGCCTATCCATTCACTAGACTGATGACATCACTGAGAATACAGCCTATCCATTCACTAGACTGATGACATCACTGAGAATACAGCCTATCCATTCAACGATGACATCCTGAGAATACAGCCATACATTCACTAACTGAGACATCATGAGATACAGCCTATCCATTCACTAGAGACTGATGACATCACTGAGAATACAGCCTATCCATTCACTAGACTGATGACATCACTGAGAATACAGCCTATCCATTCCCCCCCCCCCCCCCCCCCCCCCCCCCCCCCCATTCACTAGACTGATGACATCACTGAGAATACAGCCTATCCATTCACTAGGACTGATGACATCACTGAGAATACAGCCTATCCATCACTAACTGATGACATCACTGAGAATACAGCCTATCCATTCACTAACTGATGACATCACTGAGAATACAGCCTATCCATTCACTAGACTGGTGACATCACTGAGAATACAGCCTATCCATTCACAGACTGATGACATCACTGAGAATACAGCCTATCCATTCTGACTCATCCATACTAGACGAACATCACTGAGAATACAGCCTATCCATTCACTAAGACTGATGACATCACTGAGAATACAGCCTATCCATTCCTAACTGATGACATCACTGAGAATACAGCTATCCATTCACTAGACTGATAACACTGAGAATACAGCCTATCCATTCACTAGACTGATGACATCACTGAGAATACAGCTATCCATTCACTAGACTGATACATCACTGAGAATACAGCCTATCCATTCACTAGACTGTGACATCACTGAGAATACAGCCTATCCATTCACTAAACTGATGACATCACTGAAATACAGCCTATCCATTCACTAGACTGATGACATCCTGAGAATACAGCCTATCCATTCACTAGACTGATCATCACTGAATACAGCCTATCCATTCACTAGAACGATGACATCACTGAGAATACAGCCTACCATTCACTAGACTGATGACATCACGAGAATACAGCCTATCCATTCACTAGACGATACATCACTGAGAATACAGCCTATCCATTCACTAAGACTTGACATCACTGAGAATACAGCCTATCCATTCACTAGACTGATACATCACTGAATACAGCCTATCCATCATAGACTGATGAATCATGAGAATACAGCCTATCCATTCACTAGACTGTGACATCACTGAGAATACAGCTATCCATTCACAGACTGTGACATCACTGAGAATACAGCCTATCCATTCACTAGACTGATGACATCACTGAGAATACAGCCTATCCATTCACTTAAGACTGTGCCTGAAATACAGCTATCCATTCACAGATGTGATATGAGAATACGCATCATTTCTGTACATATGAGATACACTCTCACAGTGAGCAGAGATAGCCTATCCTTCATGATCCTAAATACAGCCTATCATTCACGATGTACATCACTGAAATAAGCTACATTCTAACTGTACATCATGAAAGCTATATTCATAGATATGACATCACTAGAATCAGCCTATCCATTCCTAGACTGAGACATCACGAGAATCACCTACCATTCACTAGACTGAACATCACTGAGAACGCCTATCCATTCCAGATGTACACATGAAATACAGCTACCATTCAGATGCATCACTGAGAATACAGCTACCATTCACTAGACTGATACATCACTAGAATACAGCCATCATTCACTAGACTGTGACATCACTGAGAATCAGCATCCATTCACAGACTGATGACATCACTGAGAATACAGCTATCCATCACTAGACTGATACATCACGAGAAACAGCCTATCCATTCACTAGAACTGATGACATCACTGAAATACAGCCTATCCATTCACTAAGACTGATGACATACGAGAATAAGCCTATCCATTCATAACTGATGACATCAGAGAATACACCTATCCATTCACTAGACTGATGACATCACTGAATACACCTATCCATCACTAGACTGATGACATCATGAGAATACGCCTATCCATTCACAGAGTGACATATGAGAATACAGCTATCCATCACAATGATGACATCACTGAGAATACAGCTACCATTCACTAGAGACTGATGACTATGAGAATACGCTATCCATTCATGACTGATGACATCATGAAATACGCTATCCATTCATAGACGTGACATCTGAGAATACAGCCTATCCATTCACTAGACTGATGACATCACTGAGAATACAGCCTATCCATTCACTAGATGATACATCACTAGAATACAGCTATCCATTCACTAAGACTGATGACATCACTGAGAATACAGCCTATCCATCACTAGACTGATGACATCACTGAGATACAGCCTATCCATTCACTAGAGACTGATGACATCACTGAGAATACAGCTATCCATTCACTAGACTGATGACATCATGAGAATACAGCCTATCCATTCACTAACTGATGACATCACTGAGATACAGCCTATCCATTCACTAGACTGATACATCACTGAGAATACAGCCATCCATTCATAGACTGATGACATCATGAGAATACAGCCTATCCATTCACTAGGATGATGACATCACTGAGAATACAGCCATCATCACTAGAGACTGATGACATCACTGAAATACACTATCCATTCACTAGAACTGATGACATCACTGAGAATACAGCCTATCCATTCACTAGAGACTATGACATCACTGAGAATACAGCCTATCCATTCACTAGACTGATGACATCACTGAGAATACAGCCTATCCATTCACTAGACTGATACATCACTGAGAATACAGCCTATCCATTCACTAGAGCTGATGACATCACTGAGAATACAGCCTATCCATTCACTAGACTGATGACATCACTGAGAATACACTATCATTCACTAGACTGATGACATCACTGAAATACAGCCTATCCATTCACAGACTGATGACATCACTGAGAATACGCCTATCCATTCACTGACTATACAATGAAACACTTCATAGAGGGAATAGAATACTACATACTAGATGTAAGAAAGCCATCCATTCACTAGACTGATGACAACTGAACAGCCTATCATTCACTAGATGAAATCACTGAGAAACAGCCATCCTTTACTAGACTGATACACTAATACAGTACACACTGAGATAAGCATCATTCATAGCTATCCATCACTGAGATCAGCACTATAAGCTATCATCACTGAAATGTACATCATAGACGTAATCCTAGATACATCATCCTAGACGTCATCACTAGATGCCATCATAAATAGATGATCATATGAGAATACACTAGATTCATACATACTAGATAAGCATCCAATCACTACCATCATACTGAGAATAACACCATCCAGACTAGACTGGAATCACTACATTACAGACGTACATCAGAGAACAGCATCATCATAAGCCTTCATCACTGAGATGCACATCACATGAGATAAGCCTATCCATCACTAGAGATACAGAATAGCCTCCATTCACTAAGATGTACTCACTGAGAATACAGCCTATCCATCACTAGACTGAACATCACTGAGAATACAGCCTATCCATTCATAAGTGACTATGAATCACTAATACAGCTAATCACTGAACAGCATCATATACAGTATCACTAGAAAGACTAAGTACATCACTGAGAATACGATCATCACTAGATGTGAACACTAAAGCCTATCCATTCACTAACTGAGACACACTTAAACGCTACCATCCTGAGACTACATCATAGAAACTAATAAGCTATCATCACTAGAGCCTGATCTACTATATGGAATACGCTATCATTCACTAGACTGAAATCATGAGAATACAGCCTATCAACTGATGAATCATAGATACACCTAATACGTATCATCATGAGATTACCTCACTAGATGTACATCATGAGAATACAGCTATCCATTCACTAGACTGATGACATCATGAGAATACAGCCTATCATACAACTGAGAATCATTCACTACTATATACGAAATACCATCCATCATAATGAACATAAAATAAGCCTATATTCCACTAAATATAACATCACTAGAAACATCATAAAGCTATAAATGAAACAGCCTACCTTCTAGAATGATCACTGAGAATAGCTTCCTAAACACATAAACACATCATTCATGACTGATACATCCATACATCCATTATAGATGATCATACACTACATCATAATACACAAAACCTCCATAGAGACTGATACAATAACACCTATCATCACTGATGAAACTGAGAATACAGCCATCCATCATAGACTGTAACACTGAGAATACAGCCTATCCATTACAACTAGACTGATACATCAAACAGCTACATTCACTAGAACTGAACTCACTAGATAAGCTATCCATTCACTACATGTGTATCCTGAGATAGCTATCCATTCATAGACTGATGAATCATGAATACACTATCCATTCACTAGAGACTGTGAATCACTGAGAATACACCTATCATTCCTAACATGACATCCATGAGATTAAGCCATCCATACAAGATGGACATCATTGAGAAACAGCTATCATTCATAGATGATGACACACTGAGAATCACCCATCATTACAGACATCATGAGAATACAGCCTACCATTCATAGACTGAACATCAAGATCACTATCCATTCACTAGCTGATCATCACTGAGAATACAGCTCATCACATATAATCACTGGAATACATCATAGAATACGTACATCACTAGAACAGCCTATCACTAGAAACATCTATAAGCTATCTCACTAAGACGATACACCTAGAATCCTATCATTATAGAATGCTGACATCACTGAGAATACGCCTATCCATTACAAGACTTCATCTTGGAATACAGCCTATCCATCACTAGAACTGTGACTCACTGAGAATACAGCTATCCATTCACTAGACTGATACTATAATAACATCCTTCCACATAGCTCACTGAATATGAAATCATAAATGCCATCCATGATAAGCCTGTCATCACTGAGATACATCATGAGAATCAGCTATCCTATACAGCTTCCATTGAGAATACAGCCTATCCATTACAATGAATCATAAATAGATACAGCCATTACATACTTAA
>JARQOC010003665.1:0-14896 GCA_033576535.1 Allobates femoralis | reverse complement strand
ATGAACTCATTATTACATCTATTCCTTGGAATTAGACACAACTCAAATAAAGATCAAATTAATAATAAGTAATAATAAGTTTACATTGGGACACGCCCTTTTAGCCCTTATTAATTCTCCATATGGGATTGATGTAACCTACCCCCATCATAGTGTCACTGCCCCCTCGATGCGATAGAATCGGGCCTCCATCTAGTATTTATATATATCTGCACATCTGAATTCAACATTTTCAAATTAACACTTATATATTATATATAGGGCGTTTTTTGTTATTTTTAAGTATGATCCCATTAGTGCCCAGCTTGAATTTTGGTACAGATGTGGTGAGGACCATAGGAGACACATAGACATTTTTTACAATGAACATAGTGGTAATATTCATTGGTTCACTTGACATGGAATGACCCTATCAGACAAATATTCATGTGTTAATAAGTCAAATTATTTAGTCCCAAATAAAAAACAATCCTTGATTACAAGCAGTAGCCATTATCTAGTCCAAATGTTCAGTTTCCAGTAGAGTCTGAGGGATTTGCTAGAAGAACTTCACAGACAAGAGTCCAAGCAGGGAGGCGGCCAACATAGTCCAAGATGCCCCTACATAGGAAGAGATACACAAGGAATTATTCATATCATGGTATGTGGATGATGCACATGTGGAACCTCAGAGCCGGATACAGCAGAAGGTTTACTGTTATCTTATAGCACAAATGTCTCTACATGACCAGTGATTACAGTGAGTAATAGCTGATGGAGATGTCCTATACTGATTGGTAACAGAGATTCATGAACACACTAAATTGATCAAGATACTGTTGGGTTAATACCATGGGAACCTGTCACATCCATTTTTGTTAATAAACCGCCCCTGTGACGACCATCCACCGTGAGGCCGAGCTGCTGGTAGGCAGCACCCGAGAAACCCGAGACCCTTAACCCCTATACAGGGATCTGGAATTATAACGGAGCCAGGGGGTAGCTGCCTATATGAGCAACAGAGCCGGGGAGGTCGCCAGGGGAAAATCAAGACCCGAAAAACGAAGTCAGAAGTCCGAGTCAAAACCGAGAGGGCAGCGAAGGTACAAAATCGTCAGGCAGTAGCAGAGTCAAAAATCCAGGCAAAGGTCAAGGGCAAAAACCAAGAGGGCAGCTGAGGTACAAAATCAATAGGCAGAGGCAGAGTCAGAAATCCAGGCAAGGTCAGACACGAAACTAAACACACACTATCACTGGGGGACCAAAACTATATCTGGCGGCCTGCAAGCCAGGCTCCAATGTACTTGAAGGGCACGGCTACCTCCCATAGGCTGGAGCTCACAACCTGATGACCTCATCCGGACCGCCCCTAGATCCAGGCCAGATGGAGATGCACGACTGGCTCCACCCACGCCACCTCTGACAGAAGAACGCAGGCTGCGCCTAACGGACACCTCTGCAGGGCCCTTTCCTCTGCGACCAACACCACCCAGAGGGGAAACACAGCGGCGCTCAGCGACAGAGGCAGACGTCACGGGAGCAGTTCCATATGAGGACAAGGCCCTCCTATCACCGGCGCCACCAGCCGAAGGAATCCGGCTCCTCCCAGCGGCCGAGGCAGGAACACCAGCCACCGAGTCCAATGGCGATGTGACACCCCCAAAGTAAATTAGATCATGTATTGTGCATTGGTAACCTGCTTTTTGTTTTTTTTCAATTATTGTATTTATCCTAAAAAAGCACTTTAGATACTGTGATGTTTTCATTATCTACCTGCCCTAACAGTCATACAGTCACCCGGGCGGTCACCAGACATGTCAGTCAACTGCAGACATGCCGAAATTCATCTAATGCTGTAGGGCCTGTGTGATGTCATGACCATGTGACTAATGGGTGGAGCTAAATCTACATTGTCTTTCAAGCAAGGCCTGCTTAGCTCCACCCATTACAGGCACACGGTCGTGACATCACACAGGTCCTTCTAGAGAGCATTAGATGAATTTCAGCATGTCTGCAGTTGATTGACATGTCTGCTAACCACCCGGATGACTGTATGACTGTTTGGGCAGGAAGCTAATGAAAGCATAAAAGTATCTAAAGTGCTCTTTTTGGGATAAATACAACAAAATAAAAGGCTGCTAATAAATATTACATGATCCAAATAACAAAAAAGGACATGACAGGCTCCCTTTAAACTATTAAAGCGAGATGGAGTTTGCTCGGAAACTTCTAGAAGTAAGGCTGTTTTTTTTAATCCAGCGGGGATACGGAGAAAACCACATCTCCCCACAATTGTAAAGCCTTGTTTATATGATAGAGAAAAGCCTCTTGCAATAATGGATGATCACCCAGGTAAAGAGTTATATCACTTTATTATATACAAAACCAACCCATAGACATTGCACTGCATACAAGCAATTCAAAAGGCTTGTAACCAAAACCTATACAAAGGAGCTCCCCTTACAAGACAATAACCAGCAGCAAGGCAGGTTCAGAAGAAATGCAAGATAAGGATCACTGTCCTGATTCTAGTATCTCAACTTTCCTTTTGATGGTATAAGTGCTGCATGAAAAATGAGTTATTTAATCTAATCCATCACATACAGGTTAAATTGTTCCCGATATCCGGCTGTCAAATTGTGTACCAGGGCAGGTATATACAACAATAGAAAAGACATTCAGCTTTATAACAGTGATGTGGAGCGTTCCAAATCACAACCCAAAATATGATCAGGTACAAAACAGCTTGTACTCCGGTGACCCACAGTAACCACAATAAATGCACCATAAATCACTCTTGTTTCTCTGCTGAAATCATAATCAATTCAGAAAAAGACCCAAATCACAGTTGGTGTGTGATCAAGGGCTTGTGTGTATACCTGTCCCTAAGTGAACCGGGTCATCTGAAGGAGATACCATGAGAGCAACCAAATCCTATGTGCAAAGTTGATGGAAAATTGGAGGGGGAGCTCCCCTAGATAAATGGTATGCCCCAACGCGTATTGTTACTAGGTAACTTCCTCAGGGGGTCTGCAGTGACCATCCACATGGTGGGGGGGTTAAGTAGTGTCTAGGTAATCATTGTCGTCAATTACAGTCACCTGTATGTCCAGTATACGTGGAGACGGATGGAGCCAGACCGGAAGTCTTCCACTGGGTCCCGGAAGTACCATAGAAATACGTAATTGACAACGATTAATGATTACGTAGACACTACTTAAACCCCCCAACATGTGACTGGTCACTGCAAACCCCCTAAGGAAGAATCTGCAGGTCTCCACAGGCCACTAACCATAGAACAAAAATACAATCTGTTCATCTTATCTTAGAATTTTACCTTTACGTCCCAGCTCCTCTCCCCCTCCCTAGCCTAACTCTGCTTTACATCACCTGTCGTATTTACCACATCTCACCCTGCTTATGTGTCACGCTTGGGAGGTGAGGGAATCAAGTAACAGGTAGGTGAATTTGGTAAAAGGGGATCAGGAGAGGCTAATCTGACCCTGATGCTGGGGTCCCTGGCTCACCCTGATGTTGGAGGTACCTCTGATGGTGAGGAGTTCCGAGCCGCCACTCTGTACCCTGAAACTCCTGATTAGCCCTAGGCTGAGGGCCCCTACCTCCACCCACGGGTCAGGAATCACACAGCTTCTCCCAAGGAAATACTTTAGCCCAGCAGTTAAGCATCAGCACAGCACCAAGACCTAGAGCACATAGCTATCAGCAGCACCTGACAGAGGAGAGGGGAGGCTATTTAAAGCCAGGGGGAGAGGATTCCAGGTGAGTCACACATTAACTCCTGAACCAGCAATTGAACATAATAGTGACTGCAGTTCTGGAGCACACCAAAGGAGGCAAGGACCTTCACAACCATCAACCATGCAGCTCTTAAAGACAAACCACATACACAGCAGCATCCAACAACATCAGCGCCATCTAAGCGCGTGATAGCATGTAAATATATATGTGTCTTCAGAATTTGTGTCATTATCAGCCTGATGAAGGGGTCATAGTGTCCCGAAAGCTTGCTATGTTTACCATCTTTTCAGTTCGCCATTAAAAGGTATCAACCACTGAGGACTCTCAGATTCTAATATTTTTGGGCATAAAGCTACATTTGTAATGGAACCCTATGGTGGATGGACACCTTTGCATCTTTTATCTATGCACACTTTGGCCTCTGTCAGCACATACCACCTGAGCATGGGCACACATGCAGCTTGCACCCAGCCTTAGTCATTCAGTATGGAGTCAACCTGCCTCCTTACCAGCCCTAGACTATAACCCCCTCAACTCCACCCAGGGACCGGGATACACACAGCAACTCAATACAGATGGCAATCTCCACAAAGCTACAAGCACGGCTTCATCAGAACAGCACACAATATCTACACTGCACACTTTCTTTGCAGAGAGTGAACTCTTTTATGGACAACAGCTGAGGGGTAATTTGAATATTTAAAGGCTGGGGGAGTGGTCACCTGACATATCCCCCTGCAGATGCCTACTACTGGAGAGCCACAGCCAGACCATGGACAGCAATACTGCTACAGCTACTGACATTAACCCCAAAGGCACCAACAGAAATTAACACATTTAAACACTGCAGAGCATGTGACAATAGCTCTGAGCTATCATGTGTCATTCACTATTCTATCTACAGTCAAACCTTGACTTAATGTGAACCAACATACAAATATTTCAAGTTACGAGCCATTGCTCTATATCTTGATGCTTCATCTTGTGAGCAGAAATCTGAGTTATGAGCCAGGAATGACAGATTCTGCATGACTGGAAATGACAAGGACACCAGGCATTCAAATAGCCGCGGCTCCTTGTCATTGCAGCGTGCTGTACTGTACTGTAATTGGTAAGGCAAGTCTGAAATATGGTGAACTATGTTGGTGCTGGAGGCAGGAGCAGGGTGACAGCAGGCAGGCACAGGCTGCAGCAATGGCGGCATGATTCTGTGTGCTGGCTCATTAAGAAAATGAATATTCACTGCACACAAGATCTCCCCACCCAACAGCAGCAACAGCTGTGTGATCCTGTGTGCCCACTGCCTGCTCATTAAGTGCAGTGAATATTCATTCTCTTAATGAGCCATCACACAGGATCATACAGCCATTGATGAAGCCAGGGTGATTGTGTGTGCTGGGTGATTAAGTGCAGTGAATATTCACTGCATTTAATGAGCGGGCAGGTGGGACACAGGATCACACAGCCCCTGCATCCCAAGCAGGGAGAGAAGTGAGTATTCTGGCAGCTGAGAGCATGTGAGGGCGCTCCCACACTAATCAGCTGTTGATGTAAGAAATGGATGCAGTGCTGGGAGTGGAGGCAGGGCAAGTATGATTGTTTTATTTTTTAAGTGTGCAGCATGATGGGGGCCATGTACCCACATAGGGGCCATATGTACCAGAGTGGGGGTCATGTATTGTACCAGGATGGGGATCATTATATCACGATGGGGGACCATATATACCAGGATGGGGCCATGTACCAGGTTGGGGAATCATATACACCAAGAAAAGGGACATATATACCAGGATGGAGGTATTATTATCTTCATTTAATTTGTCTTCAGTGAAAAAAACACAAAAGAGAATGAAGCAAAAAGCAAAACATTGATCATTTCACACAAAACTCCAAAAATGGGCCGGACAAAAGTATTGGCACCCTCAGCCTAATACTTGGTTGCACAACATTTAGCTAAAATAACTGCGATCAACTGCTTCCGGTAACCATCAATGAGTTTCTTACAATGCTCTGCTGGAATTTTAGACCATTCTTCTTTGGCAAACTGCTCCAGGTCCCTGATACTTGAAGGGTGCCTTCTCCAAACTGCCATTTTTAGATCTCTCCACAGGTGTTCTATGGGATTCAGGTCTGGACTCATTGCTGGCCACCTTAGAAGTCTCCAGTGCTTTCTCTCAAACCATTTTCTAGTGCTTTTTGAAGTGTGTTTTGGGTCATTGTCCTGCTGGAAGACCCATGACCTCTGAGGGAGACCCAGCTTTCTCACACTGGGCCCTACATTATGCTGCAAAATTTGTTGTTAGTCTTCAGACTTAATGCCATGCACACGGTCAAGCAGTCCAGTGCCAGAGGCAGCAAAGCAACCCCAAAACATCAGGGAACCTCCTCCATGTTTGACTGTAGGGACCGTGTTCTTTTCTTTGAATGCCTCTTTTTTTCTCCTGTAAACTCTATGTTGATGCCTTTGCCCATAAATCTCTACTTCTGTCTCATCTGACCAGAGAACATTCTTCCAAAACGTTGTAGGCTTTCTCAGGTAAGTTTTGGCAAACTCCAGCCTGGCTTTTTTATGTCTCGGGGTAAGGAGTGGGGTCTTCCTGGGTCTCCTACCATACAGTCCCTTTTCCATTCAGACGCCGACGGACAGTACGGGTTGACAATGTTGTACCCTCGGACTGCAGGGCAGCTTGAACTTGTTTGGATGTTAGTCGAGGTTCTTTATCCACCATCCGCACAATCTTGTGTTGAAATCTCTCGTCAATTTTTCTTTTCCGTCCACATCTAGGGAGGTTAGCCACAGTGCCATGGGCTTTAAACTTCTTGATGACACTGCACACGGTAGACACAGGAACATTCAGGTGTTTGGAGATGCACTTGTAGCCTTGAGATTGCTCATGCTTCATCACAATTTGGTTTCTCAAGTCCTCAGACAGTTCTTTGGTCTTCTTTCTTTTCTCCATGCTCAATGTGGTACACAGAAGGACACAGGACAGAGGTTGAGTCAACTTTAATCCATGTCAACTGGCTGCAAGTGTGATTTAGTTATTGCCAACACCTGTTAGGTGCCACAGGTAAGTTACAGGTGCTGTTAATTACACAAATTAGAGAAGCATCACATGAGTCTTCTAACAGTGCCAATACTTTTGTCAACCCCCTTTTTTATGTTTGGTGTGGAATTAGATCCAATTTGGCTTTAGGATAATTCTTTTTGTGTTTTTTCATTGAAGATAAATTAAATGAAGATAATAATACCAAAGAATTTGTGATTGCAATCATTTTCAGGAAGAAACTGAGTATTATCTGACAGAATTGCAGGGGTGTCAATAGGCTCATATATACCAGGAAGGGGAACATATATATCATTATTATTATTACTATTATTTATTTATATTGCGCCATTAGGTTCCATGGCGCTTTACATTAGGATAAGGGAGACAAGCACAAGTACAATAACTCTAGACGATCAAGACATACAGGTACATGAGGGGAGGGGACCGGGTCCACGAGGGCTCACAGTCTACGGGGTGCGGGTGGAGATACAGATACAGTAGGATGGGGGAATGTCAGGTATGGGGCGGTCGCCTGGGTCTCATGGCAGGTTGTAGGCTTGATGGAATAGGTGAGTCTTCAGGTGACATTTGAACTTCTCAGGGTAGGAGAGTGTCTGACGTGTTCGGGTAGGGAGTTCCATAGTATGACAGATGCCTGGGAGACATCCTGGATGCGGTTGTGCGAAGAGGAGATGAGAGAGGAGCAGAGGAGGAGCTCTTGGGAGGAACGGAGGTTGCGTGAGGGTAGGTATCGGGAGACCAGGTCGGAGATGTATGGTGGGGACAGGTTGTGTATGGCTGTGTATGCCATGGTTAGTGTTTTGAACTGGGATCTCTTGGAGGCGGGGAGCCAGTGAAGGGCTTGGCAGACAGGGGAGACAGAGGAGTAGCGGGAGGACAGATGATTAGTCAGGCAGCGGAATTGAGGATAGATTGGAGAGCTGTAAGGGAGTTAGCCGGGAGGCCAGTGAGAAGGAGGTTGCAGTAGTCAAGGCGGGAGATGACAAGAGCATGAATAAGTGTTTAGGCGGTGTCGTGAGTAAGGAAGGAGCGGATCCGTAAGATGTTCTTAAGCTGGAGCAGGAGGGATGTGGTGAAGGCCTTGATGTGGGGCTTGAAGGATAAGGAGGAGTCAAGGATTACCCCGAGGCACTTGGCTTGGGGGACTGGGGAGAGGACGCAGTCATTGACACAGATGGATAGGTTGGGAAGTGGGGGGGAATTTCTTGGGGGGAAGACTATGAATTCAGTATTGTCCATGTTGAGTTTAAGGAAGCGGGCAGAGAAAAAGGATGAGATGGCGGAAAGGCATTGTGGGATTTTGGAGAGTAGGGAGGTGATGTCGGGGCCGGACAGGTAGATTTGGGTGTCGTCGGCGTAGAGGTGGTACTGGAGGCCGTGGGACTCAATGAGTCACCCTAGGCCAAGAGTGTATATCGAGAAAAGTAGCGGTCCCAGGACCGAACCTTGGGGGACTCCGACAGAAAGGAGGTAGGGAGAGGAAGAGGTGTGGGAGTGGGAGACGCTGAAGGTCCGGTCCGCTAGGTATGAGGAGATCCAAGAGAGGGCAAGGTGGGTGATGCCGAGGGATTCCAGGATCCGGAGAAGAAGGGAGTGGTCAACCTTGTCAAAGGCGGCAGACAGGTCGAGGAGGAGGATGGAGTAATGGTGTTTGTTCTTGGCGGTCAGTAGGTCGTTGGTGACTTTGGTGTGGGCTGTTTCGGTGGAGTGGAGGGGTCAGAAGCTAGACTGTAGGCAGTCGAAGTGGGAGCAGGAGGAGAGGTGAGAGGCCTGTCTTAGGTTTTTAGTGAGGGTGGTGTGCCAGGGTTGCCTGTTAATGCGTGGAGTGTGAGGGGGGCGGCTGCGTTCGTTATTGTGGTGTTGTATAGGGTGGTGGCAATGTCTATGTCACCAGCGGAGGGTATGTCGGTGAGAGGGAGGAGGGATTCAGAGAATAAAGGAAGATCAAGATCTTTTAGGTTTCAGCGAGGGTGATCAAGTTTGCGGAGAGGGGGTAGTGTGGCAGGGGAGGAGAGGGCGGAGAAGGTCAAGAGATGGTGGTCAGACAGTGTGAGTTCCGAGGTTGTGAGGTTAGAGAGGGAGCAAAGGCGGGTAAAGATGAGGTCAAGCGTGTGGCCTTGTTCGTGGGTGGGAGAGGACCATTGGGAGAGCCCTAGGGAAGTGGTCAAGGAAAGAAGGTTGGAGGCGGCTGGGCAGGGAGTGTCAACGGGGATATTGAAGTCGCCCATGATGATGGTGGGGATGTCAGCAGAGAGGAAGTGGAGTAGCCAGGTGGTGAATTGGTCAAGGAAGGAGGCAATGGGTTCAGGGGGGCGGTAGATGATGGCTAGCTGTAGGTTGCAGGGGGAGAAGATTCGGACTGAGTGGACTTCGAAGGAGGGGACAGTGACGGATGGGGGCGGGGGATAGAGCTGAAGGCGCAGGAGTTTGACAAGAGTATGCCGACGCCACCGTCATGTTTGCCAGAGGGACTGGGGGTGTGGGACAGGCTGAAGCTGCCATAAGACAGTTCAGCGGGGGAGGCCCTGTCGGAGGGGGTGAGCCAGGTCTCGGTGATGCCAAGGAATGATAGTTTCTTGGAGATAAAGAGTTTGTGGATGTCTGGGTGTTTATTGCACACTGAGCAGCAGTCCAGAGTGCGCCGGGTAAAATGGTAGGGGGGGCAGGGGTTGGGGGTATGGGTCTAAGGTTGGTGGGGTTGCGAGGGTTAGTGATGGTGAGGTTACGAGGGTTGGTGATGGCGATATATACCAGGATGGGGAACATATATACTATACAGTACCAAGATGGGGCCAATGTACCAGGACGGGGATCATATATACAGTACCAGATGGGGCAAATGTACCAGGACGGGGATAATATATACAGTGCCAGGATATGGGCCATGTACTAGGATGGAGATCATATATACAGTACCAGGATGGAGACCATATACCAGGATTGAGGCCTCAAGTAGGGGCTGGATCGGATTAATAGCATTTCAATTCATTTTAATGGGGAAATCTAATTTGACATAAGAACAAATTGAGTTAGGAGCTCAGTCACAGAACAAAATAAACTCATAAATCAGTGTATAACTGAATAAGAACAGAGAAATGAGTCCCTCAAGCTCCAAGGCTTAGGCGTCACTACTGTCTTGTCTCCTGGGTTTATCCTGTCATATACTGGTTGTATCCACCATATAAGATATCCAGCTAAATGCAGTATGGCTGAATATTTAGTGTTAGGAGGTCACACAATTAGAGCTCAGTATGATTATGAAGAGTGACTGTAAATGTAATAAGTCGATGATGGGATGATCTTACCTGTATGATGTCCAGAGCTAGCATCAAAACTGTTATCTGAAAAAGAAGTCAAATAATGTAATATAATGTAATATAATGTAATATAATGTATACCAGAAATGCTTAATGCTATTAATATAAGAGACTATCACAAATTCCCATATAATCGAGATCACATACACTGTGTGCAGAATTATTAGGCAAGTTGTATTGTAGAGGATTATTTTTATTATTGATCAACAACTATGTTCTCAATCACCCAAAAGACTCATAAATATCAAAATCAAAGCTTAAAGGGAACCAACCATCAAAAAATACCTATCTAACCTCTAAATATCTGTCCCTGGGGCCCTAAATGGCTATTCTAACCATCCCTGACTGACTAAATCTAACTAACTACAGGCACAATAAATCACTTTTATACTTACCAAATTCTTGTCGCCTGGGCGTTCCTCCAGGGTCTCTGTCAGCGAGGCGGGTCTCCTCCCTGCTGTCCGTCTTCCTTCCAGGGCGGCATCTTCTTCCTATGGATTCAAAATACCCGCCCATTGCGTCCTCGCAATGAGCGGGTCACATGCTGCAGGCCCGCGTCACTTCCGCCCGCCGCGTCACTGGTGCACTCAGACCGGCTTCTGAGCATGCGCAGATGGCATGCTGAAGCCGGCCTGGGCGCGTCACAGTCCCATTACAGAGAGGCACATCACCTGATTTACTTCATTGGTAGTTGTCTCTCAGCCTATACAGCCTGGAGAAGGACAACATGGATAAAAAGTATCATGTGATCAAAATACTCATTTGCCTAATAATTAAGCACACCTTATATAGGGTGTTGATGTCATTACACCACACCCCTCCTCATTACAGAGATGCACATCACCTGATTTACTTCATTGGTAGTTGTCTCTCAGCCTATACAGCCTGGAGAAGGACAACATGGATAAAAAGTATCATGATCACAATACTCATATGCCTAATAATTCTGCACACAGTGTAGATCAGTTTCATTGTATTTATTTTACATAATACAGCTACTAAAATGCCGACATAGGATATAACCATGCAGCAAAAAATATTGTACAATATAAGAGACCAAATCCTATGATTTTCTACAATCAAAATGTAATATTATCCAGTGTGATAACGAGGACGTCTGTAACAGGTTATAATTGCAAAAAACTGTAATAAAATCCCCTCTAATGGCTGAATATTGCTGGATTGAAAAGCAAATGTGAATGGGGACATGGGATGACCAGGAAGGAGAGTTTCCTTATGGAGAAGGGTTGGGGCAGAGCAAATTGGAGGCCCAGCTGAGATGTACTTTGCTTACAGGATTGTCCAGTATACATAAAACTTGTTCAAATAGTTTACTAAAGGGTTTTTAACACTTAAAAGTGAACCTGTCATGTTCTTTTTTGTTATTAAACCGCCCCCAATGTTATTTAGATTATGTATTGTGCATTATTAACCTGTTTTTTTTTCTTAAATTGTTGTATTTATCCCAAAAAAGCACTTTAGATACTTAGATGTTTTCATTACCTACCTGCCCGAATAGTCATACAGTCATCCGGGCGGTTACCAGACATTGTCAATCAACTGCAGACATGCCGGAATGTATCCAATGCTCTATAAAAGGATCTGCATGATGTCATGACCATGTGACAGTAATGGGAGGAGCTAAGCAGCGCTTGTGTGAAGGACTATGTAGATTTAACTCAGCCCAATGTAATCACATGGCCGTGACATCACCACAGCTCCTACAGCATTACATGAAGTTAGCAGTTGATTAACATGTCGGCCAACCACCTGGATCACTGTTTGACTGTTTGGGTCGGTAGCTCATGAAAAGATGTATGTATGGAAAGGGCCTTTTTGGGTTTAATACAGTGATTTAAAAAAGTAAAACAAAACAGGTTACTAATGCAGAATACATGATCTAATTAACATTGGAAACAAAGAAGGGTTGCGCCACCTGTGTGTTATAGGGGTAGGGGTCGGTTATGCAGGCTCCCTGCTCACCTGATCCTGTTGTGCCGACCGCACAACAGGTTGATATGTTGAGGTTCAGTCTCGGGTCTCCACGCTGGTTCCACGCCGACTCCAAGCTGAGATATGTTATGGTGTGCGTGGTCCGCCGGTGATCGGTCCACGTGACAGCTGTAGGGGAGTATCCGTGTGACGTATGCGAGGTCCTGAGCACCAAGCAGCTGATGATCACGCTTCCCAGAGGGGAAGAGAGTTTGTAGCCGATTTGAAAAAAAGTGATGTTATATCAGCGCTCTAAACACTTCAGGACACGGCTCTATCATAAATTACCTGTAGGCTTTATTCATTCAGTATGGGATCCAGTCTCCACAACGCGTTTCAACGCACAGAGCGTCTTTATCAAGTGATTACCAGGATCCTCAATTATAGTTCCTTATATACATTCAAAATCAATTAGGGGAGGGAATGTTACACCGGTATATAGCAATCTGAGTAATGGATCCTGTTAGGGATCAGGAATTCCTTATATAATTCATAGTTGTATTGCACTGGGTATTGTATACAAAGTGCAGAGAATAATTATAAACAGGTAATAATAATTATAATGTGATTCAAAATGATTCCATAAGAGATTAAAAATTATTATAGTAGATTATCACTAATACAATCTTTAAACAGAATATAAAATTGCAATTAAAATATAATTAAAAACATGAACAGTTGTATAAAGATTATTGTGTAAATATATATGTAAAAAATTATATATGAATAATTATAAATATAGATATGAAAAATGTAGAAAAAATATTTATAAAAAAATATATATATAGGAAAAGAAAGCGAAAGAGGAAGATATTGGAACTAGAAATAATAATACTTATAATTGTAATCTAGTTACAACCTTCAATAAATCTTATAGGAATATCTACATCATGTTGAAAAAATACTGGTTCATCTTGCAAGGAGACCCCATCTTATCAAAGATTATACCTAAAAAACCTAAAATTATTTTTAGAAGAGGAAAAAACCTTCAAAACATCTTGGCCCCAAGTAGGATTTTACCAATTGGGGAGAAAGCATCCACCTCTATGGCAACCACAATGTCAAAAAAGATGGGATGCTACAGATGCGATGTCAGACGATGCAAATGCTGCAACAGCATAAATCACGGTGCAACGAACTTCAGATCTAACACTACTAATTTGACTTATGACATCAAGCAGAAACTGGATTGTTCTTCACAATTTGTGATATATCTATTACAGTGCCCATGTGGACAACAATACATAGGTAGGACCATACAAAGTATGAGGGCAAGGTTAAACAAACACAGGCACAATATAAGTACAGGTTTTCCAAACCATAGTGTGTCTAAACACTTTGATTCAATACATAATAGGGACCCTTCTAAATTAAAATTGACGGTCATTGAACAAATAAGTGATAAAGTCATAAATAGAACACACACTTGTAATGAGGTGTGCAATTCAGACTGTATCATAGAAATGGATATAGAAATGAACTGTGCACAGTCCGCACTTGTCCACCAGGGGGCATCAGTGGACTGTACAATCACAGAGCTGGGAAACTCCCAGCCATCTCTGTTGTTTAACCAGGAAGTGAAAGCAGAGAATCAGTGCAGTATAAATCCAGAGCTGAGAAGATCTGCCTGCGGATGTCTGTTTAAAGTGGACTACTTTGCAACACCTTGCCGGAAAAATCACCCCGCAGAAGCCCCTGTGACTGATCCTGGGCCACTGGACTTTGGTGCTGTGACTCTGGCCGCTCTGCAAAACCTTGCCCGCCGAGCACCCAGAGTGCTTGTGCAGGGGCCGTGACCGACATAAGGGAGCCATTTGTGCTGCTGTGGTCTCCCTTCTGCTGTTGCTCTGTGTGCCCTGAGACTGGGAGAGACAGACTGTTATCTGCAGAAGGAGACCAAAGAAGAAGAGTGAGGAGATCCCCAGGCCTGCTACGTGGGAGCGACATCTTCTTCTGTGATAGACTGGTACGTGATTTTAGGGAAAGTTAGGGAAAGATACCTTCATTGTTGTGTTTTTTTCTTGCTGCGTACCCGGCAGAAGTGAAGATTCAGAGACTCTAATATATACAAGTGCGCATATAGTTCGGTTGACTGTGATATAAACATGTTTGCCAGTAAAGAAATGTTATTATCGGTTAAACCTGAGTATGGGGATTCTGTTGAGAAAGATCATACACACACACCCGCGGCCTTACCACCGGTCGCTACACACTCTCAACAGAAGAGAATCCTTTTGGATATTAAAAATGGGTAATTTACAGCCAGAAGGTCTTAATAGCATATTGGAAAACACCTTTTAAACAATTATTGAATAGCAGGTCTTTTATAACTTTTTTAAACAATTTTTATATATTTTTCTATACATTTTTCCTATATATATTTTTTTTTATAAATATTTTTTCTACATTTTTCATATCTATATTTATAATTACGGTATTCATATATAATAATTTTTTACATATATATTTACACAATAATCTTTATACAACTGTTCATGTTTTTAATTATATTTTAATTGCAATTTTATATTCTGTTTAAAGATTGTATTAGTGATAATCTACTATAATAATTTTTAATCTCTTATGGAATCATTTTGAATCACATTATAATTATTATTACCTGTTTATAATTATTCTCTGCACTTTGTATACAATACCCAGTGCAATACAACTATGAATTATATAAGGAATTCCTGATCCCTAACAGGATCCATTACTCAGATTGCTATATACCGGTGTAACATTCCCTCCCCTAATTGATTTTGAATGTATATAAGG
>JARQOC010003664.1:0-14913 GCA_033576535.1 Allobates femoralis | reverse complement strand
AATTTGGGTTTTAAAAGTTAAAAAAAAAAACAAGGTTAGGGGGGGATCTTATAAAAATTGTATAAATATATGAGGGGGAAAGTAAAGACCTTTTTATGATTTTTTACTTTAGGCCTGAGACGGGGACAAGGGGGCCATCCCTACTCTGGAGAAAAAAGGGGGTTTAATCACAGACGTGGATACTTTACTGTAAGGCAGTGAGACTAGGGGAAAACTCTTTGCCACGATGTTGTAAGGGGATGCTCACTATAACATTTAAGAAAGGGGACTAGATCCCTTTTTGAAAACTAAAAATTTTACCGGTTATATATATAGTGTGGCACCCCGGGGGGTTAATGTCCCCCACTTAACATCCACCCCGGGTTTCCCCCTCCCCAAAAAACCACTGACCTACCCTACCCCACCTCGGGGCCGGGAGGGGGAGCAAAAAACCCTGCTCTCTTATATACTCCACTCATGAGGAATAAAGTAATTTCATACGAGGCAACTGTAAAGAGGAGAAGACTGTTTTGGGGAAAGGAAAAGTGCGAAAGGCTTTCACTTCTGCTCCTGATTTCCAAGGCTATTAGAGAAAGGAGGGGGGGGAAAAATAAAAAGACGATAACACACCCTGGGAGCTTAGTGCCATATCACTCGCCCCGAAGAGCGACAGAACGGACACCGGATCCGACCCCGTGTCTGACACACACAGCAAGGGGGAAAACCAGGAGTAGTGGAGCCCCTTAGACCACCACAGTCCCAGAGCAAACAACACGGGGGGGTCAGTACAACACAGGGACTCAGTTGCCTAGCCAAGTTACCAGCCGAGAAAAAAGGGAAGAGAGTGAACAGTGCCGGGCTCAGCCAAAAGCGGGGCAGCAAGGACACACACACACAGCGAGCACGGGGAAACTGAGGACCCGGAAGGGGGGAGAAAAACCGGGGGCCCCAGTACAGACCCGGGGACAATCTGCAAAAAAAAAACATCGCAGCGGGCCGCACCAGACGAGCACGGGGACAGCACCGGACGGACTGCAGGGACGGCACCGGACCATTAGAAACAATTTTTCGCAGCGCTCCACCCCCCCCCCCCCCCCAACCCCCCCCGGGCAGCCGGGAAAAGCTAGGTAAAACCCCCGGGGCAAGATTTTTTAAAGTTTTAAAAGCTATATCTTAGCTTCTATAATCATTTTTTTTTAGCAAAAAAAAAGTTTGGGCCCCAAATGTAAAATGCGGGTGTAGGGACACATTTTAACATTTCCCGGGGGGGGGGGTCTTTTTGGGGTGGTTGGTTCCCCTTTAATCCCTACGTTACAGTAGTAGTTCCTGGGAATCACCTTTGCGCACACCTCATCAAATATGGGCCGGGGAGGAACAAGAAACCAATCGTAACGCTCGAAGCTCCCACCAATCCCGCAGAACCGCCAAGGTAGAAAAATAGGGGCCCTAAAAAAACGGCCTACAGGGAAAGGTTAGGCGATGTGTGTTTTTCCCCTTTTTACATCGTCATGAGATTTTTTACACGGGCGATCAGCAACATCGCCCAAGAATGGTCGCCTGTTTCACAGCTTTGATGAAAAAACCAGGCGACCACTCAGGCGGGGCCTATGGATTCGCCCGGGGGAGTCTCCACGTGTGACGGGTACCCTTAAGAATTAGAAAGAGGGGCTTTTCATCCTGGGTTTTTTGAAAAAAAAAAAGCGGCAGTTGCGGTTAAAAAAAACATCTGCCACATTTTCCCCGCATAACGGCCGCATTTGCGGATACTTTTGGAAAGCCCCATGCTTTGTTTAGGGGGTTTGCGGAAAGTGTGTGGCGGGTGCGGGCAAGTGCGTATGGGGCAGTTGCGGCCGCAAAAAAAAAAACAAGAATCTGCTCCAAAACCCCAATATGAACCCCTCAATAACCACATTTATTTTCCTTTAATTAAATTAATATATGTATATTTTTTTTTTTAGGGGGGGGACTTACAGTAAAACCTTGTTGATGGGAAAGTTTTTTAATTTGTTTCTGAAATGGTGCGAATTTTTTTAATAACACCAAGTTGCAAAATAATTTTAGCCAAAAATACATGCATTTAAGTAAAAAAAAAAAGTGTCTCCAAAAATGCCCACTTAGGGGTGCTTCACCCCCACGGCAAGGTCCGGTCCTTGCCGTGTCCCGGGGTCCGGTCCTGGCCGGTATGGGGCCCCCACGGAGCTCTCTGCCATCCGGGTTTCCCTTTTCTCGGTGGGGAAACCGGGAAATTGTGATTATTCCACTGGAAAAAAAAAATGTTGCTTGCAAAATTTTTTGGGGCCGGGGGGAGAAAAAAACACCCCAAAAAAAGCCCAATCCCGGATTTCCCGGATTGTCCCGGATTCCGGGGGGAAAACGGTTTCTCCCTAAAAATGGGGAGGGGCCATGGGGGCCGGATTGCCCCGGGCCGGGGAGAATTCGGGAACCGGAAAAATACCGGGGGTCAACTCCCACTTTTGTTTTTAGGACCCCGAGGGTTAGCTCCCATGCTAGCTGCATTTGAAAAAAAATCAGGGGGAAGCTGCAATTACAGCCACCGGCTTTCACACGGCCCGGAGGGGCACATTTGGGCCCTCCATTTTTCCCGTGTTTGATCCGGGCCGGGGCTATCAGGTTCTGCCTGACAGCCCCGGGCGGGGCTTTCCATTGGGGGAAGCCAGCTTGGGCCCCTTCACACCCCCAAGGTTTTTTTCCCCCGTTCAGGGAGGGAAAATTGCAGAGAAAAAAAACTATAATGAAAGATTGCCCCCCCGTTCTGAGTTTTTGGGGGGGTCACTTCTGGTTTTTGATACAAGAAAAACAAAAGAAAATGATAGGAAAAAAAACCGTTTTGGGGTGAAGGGGGGCCTTACTTTTCTTTTTAGGGACTGGGGGGAGGTGCGTGAATAGGGGGAATAAAAAAAATCCAAGAAAAGGGGGGAAAAACCCCTTTGGCAAGGGGGGGGTTTTGTAACTCAATAGGGAGGGGGTTGCAATCACCCCCGGGGGCCCTGGAACCCGGGGGGTCCCCCAAAAAAAATCCCCCTTTGTCTAAGACTATTCTATTAAAGATTGCATCATTGGGGGAATTGGAGCTTTGCATCAGGGGGGCCCATACTTAATTAAAGGGGTGGGGGGAAGTAAAAAAATTTTTGTAAAAATTTTTTTAAAGTGTTTGGGGGTGGAGAAAATTTGGGGCCCCTTTAATGTTTTAAAAAATTAATTGTTTTTAAAAATTTTTAAAATTGGGGTGGGTTTTTGAGAAGGTATTGTGGGGAAAACTTTAAAAAAACCCCGCAGCTTTTGTATCCATTTTATTGGGGGTGAATTTAAAAAATTTTTTTAATTCTGTACAATGGGTCATACAAGGATGCAGGTTTTTCCCCGGCCCACTTGGTACATACGCTGTGCCCCCAACAATATTATTTTTACAGCCTCACCTCTAAACAGGAACTCCCAAAGAATTATAGAGGAATGTGAGTCCATGGCCAAACAAAAAGCCAAAGTAAAGGGGAACACTGCAGAACACAGCCCCATGTGGGATTGGAGGTTAAAAACCTTTCTCACGTTTAACCATTTTAGTGCCTTATGAGAAACTGCCAATAATGTAGTAATTGTGGGGTGAAAAAGCTAATGAGGGCTCCTGTACAAATGTTTTCAATAATGCGCATTTTCATTCTCCCCGTGAAGTCTCCATGAAGGCGACATTCATGGACTTGGCTTATTTTCCCAATTTTGGCTTCAGTTAAATAGTTTTTATTGAAAAATTTGCAAGTAAAAAAAAAATTCTTTCATTATCCATTTTGTTTAAATTAATTGGGGCTTTAGGGGTTTCACTTTGGCCAGTCCATTATTTCATCAGTGGTAAGTTGTGCATTACCTCAGCCCCTGTTTTCCTTTTACCTCTGCTGGATCCCCTGCAAACCTTCCTTTCCCTCTCTGCTAGACCAATTCTACCTCCCCGTTTCCACCACGCCCCTTTTTCCTCTGTAGATCCAGTGCAACCCCCTCCGTTTTCCCCACCACCACCCTTTCACCTCTGCTAGAAACAGTCTACCTCCTACATCTCCCCTGCCACCCATTACCTTGCTGTCCATGCTACCCCATCTGTTTTCCACTGTGTCCTTTCAACTGTGCTAGATCCAGTTTCTACCCCCCCATCTGTCCTCCAATGCTGTCCTTTCACCGGTAGATCCCGTGCTTTTCCCCATCTTCCCCGTGCTGTCCTTTCACCCCTTCTAAATCCCCGTTTTTACCCCATCGTCCTCCGCTGCTGTCCTTTCACCTGTGCTAAATCCATGCTACCCCATTGTCATCCGCTGTTGCCCCCCTTTTACCCTGTTAGATCCATGCTACCCCACTGTCATCCCCTGTTGCCCTTTACCCCCTGTTAGATCGTGCTCCCCATCTGTCTCCGTGTTGCCCTTTTCACCTCTTTTAGATCCAGTGCACCCCATCGTCACCGCTTTTCCCCCTTTCCCTCTGTTAGATCCAGTGCTACCCCATCTGTCTCCGCTGTTGCCCTTTCACCTTGTTAATCCAGTCCCCCCCCCAAATCTGTATCCGCTTTTCCCCTTTCACCCTTTTAGACCAGTGCTCCCCCATTGTCATCCCTGTTCCCCTTTCCCTCTTTTAGATCCAGTGCTACCCCATCTTTTCACCCCTGTTGCCCTTTCCCCTTGTTAGATCCAGTGCTACCCCCATTGTCATCCGTTTTGCCCTTTCCCCTTTGTTAAAAACCCGTGCTCCCCCCTTGTCATCCGCTTTGCCCTTTCACCTCTGTTAGCCAGTGCTCCCTCCCCCGTCCTCCACTGCTCGCCCACATGTCTTCAGTGTGTTGGTTTGCTAAAACAATATAGTCCCACTCATGTTGTGAGTTTTCCAAAACTTGCATGTCTTCAAGGGGTTAAGAAAATAACCAGACTAAAAAAAAAAAAAAATTTGGACCAATCCCTCCTTATAATTTAAGATAAAAAAGGTAAAAACTGACTCCTGTTTTGAGAGAAAACAGATCGATGAGTATAGAAATCTGCCTAGAGTTTTAATTATTTGCCAGGGGCTCAATTTTTGCCAAAAAGAGATAACAATTTTTTTAGCAAAATGGATGCAGAATTTTCATTCCATTTTTTGGCATTAATCATTTTAAGGAAAAAAGACGGGGTTTCTCCCATGGAGATCAGATGAGTGTTAGGATTTGTTAACCCTCCTGTTGGAATCTGTGGCATTGCCCCATTTTGTGTTTTTCTGGTTTTTAAGTGGGGCATTAATTGTGGGCCATTGAGGACGTGGGAAGCTCTGGCACACTACGGGGAAAACCATGGTATTGGCTTGATGCATAACTTGTGTGGTGTGGGGGCCGCTGTTGTCATTACCTTCGCAGTCCGGGGGCCATCTAAGGGTTGAGACTGAGATAAAGCCCACCAGTCATTTTAAAAAAAACAATTCTTTACTTGCGTTTCCAGGTTCCTCATTTACAACTTTACACGTGAGATAGCGGGGAACATATTTAAGAAAGTTTCCAGTTCTATAGCACTTAAGAAAACAATTTAGTTCACAATGAGTTGTTCCCATTCTTTCTGGTCTGTGAGTCCCAGCCACCCAAGTTTTCAGTCCGTGACAGTCATACCTTATTCAGGTTCATGGGTCTTCCCCTTTAGAGGAGGGGTTCGAGGGTTTGCCCTTTTAAAGGGGGTAAAAGAGGCCAGGGGTTAAAAACCCCCCACCAAGACTATACCCGGGGTTAAAATGGGGCCCAGGCCCAATTATACCCTGAGTAATTAGGGGGCTAGGCCAAAAAATATTTACTAGTTTCCCGATCAAATATACCCTGTGTATATTTTTTGGGGGCCCGGCCGTTTAACCCGGGTATAGTTTGGGCCTAGGGTATAATATGCCTGGGGGCTATAAAACCCTCCAGGGGTGTTTTTGCTTTTCTGTAGTGACAGTATATTAAGTGGGGTATGGAAAAAATTCAAAACCCCCTTTAAAAAATTTTCATTTTTTGTTTTTTGTACCATTTGGGGAAAATTCAAGAAAGTTCATTTTTCTCATTAAATTACACTCTGCACCCCATCTTTAATGAAAAAAAAAAAAAGAAATGTAGAAAGTTTGCAAATGTTTTGCTCCAAAACCACACCAAAAACAAGCATGGGGTCGTATGAGGGTTACATTGAAAAATGACTGGCGCTGTCCCATCAGTAAATCTAATTTTTTACCTTGTTTGTCCATCACAACTTCTATCCGGTTGTCGAAGCAGCCTTTTTGCCAAACCCCCAATGATGGTGTTAAATTTTGGGACCCCCAAAAGCAGTACGGGCCCATTGCGCAAGTACCTCTAGCATGCCGTCAGTGCTAGGGGAATCTCCCGCACATGTCCCCCGCGTCCAGTGTTAAGCCTGCTCCGCCAACATGCCAAAATGAGAACAATGCCACAGGGCAGGGCCAACTGCCTCATGTTGCCATCATTTTTCCCTCATGCTGCTGCGCAAGGGAGTCAGAGAGCCCCCAAAACAGGGGGGGAGAATGAGCACAGGGGGCAAAGAGGCATGGGGGAGCATAAAAGCCCCACATGGGGGCGAGAGGGGCGCACAGAGGGGGCAGAGAGGATCACAGGGGAGCACGGGGAGGCGCAAAAAGGGGTCACAGAGAGCACCGGGGCACAGAAGACCCCTTAGTGTGAGAGAGATACACAGGGGGCAGAGAAAGTGCCGGGGGAGAAGAGAGCACCAAGGGGGGGGGGGGTGAGCACATGGGGGGGCAACGGGGGGGAGACAGCTAAAAAAAAGAGAAAAATCCATAAAAAATGGTGCTTTGTTTCTTTGATTTCAGAGTACCCCTTGCCCCTTCTTCGGGAAATGAAAACCATGTTCCGGAAAGCACCATTACCCCCAAAAACCTTTGTTGTCATTGTCCATATACAGTTAGCGCGGGATCGCAAAAAAGGGCACCGTCCTTTGGGAAAATTTATGTTTTTACCAAATGTGAAAGAAAAGTGTGGATCCAGCAGAAAAACTGTACTACATGCAAACGGGGTTGTGTTTTCACAAACCACCCAGGTGAGCAGAAAAATCACTACTATTTCATGTAAGAGGAAAGAACCTATTGTCCCTTTTTTGTTTCCCTATCTTCAGATATAAAACTCAAAATAGAGAGCACTGAGGGGAAAAAAAAACAGCCGGGGGGGGGGGGGTGGGGGGACACAGCCACAGGGGGTTAGCTCTAGGAAAGAGCCGAGGGGAAAGGGACTGCCCCACAGGGGGAAAAGAACGGGCATAGGGGGGGGAGAAAAGGCACACAGGGAGAAGGTCAAAGGAAAGAGGCACAGTGGGGAGAAGCCCAGCACGGGGGGAAAGGGGGATACGGGGGGGGAGAGCGCCAGGGGGAAAGACAGCTCAAAGGGAGAGCAATGGGGGGGGGAAAAGGGAAGCACAGGGAGGAAAAAGACAGCACACGAAGGATAGCGCACAGGGGGAACAGACAGTGCACAGAGGGGGGCAAGTTAAAGGAGAGACTCGGGGGGGGAAAAACAGCAAAAGCGGGGAGGGGAACAGCACACGGGGGGGTAAGACAGCTGCCCCCAACAGCGCTACAGTGTTATCGTGTTTACCTTTGAATGTTTATAATTGTAGGTCGTAGTGTATAGAGTTTTAAGATTTAAAATCACTTTGCTTTTTTCACTATCCAGACAAAGCTGAACCCACAATAAAATGTTAAAAAAAAAAGTAATTTTTGAGTTAATCACTTAATGGTACTTATAAGCATGAAAAAGAACAAGGAGCACTCCCCGGTTGTGCAGGGTGGTTTTTAATCCAGATTGTAAGGATAGCAAGGGGGGGGGGGAAGGGGGGTGACCAGGAGGGAGGGGGGACAACCGCCGTTTTAAACGGCGTCGTTTTCCACCCCCCCGTGCTCACCTTGCACCCTGCATCCTTGACAATTGGGTTAAAGACCCCCCTGACATACCGGGAGTGCTGCCTTTTTTCTTTAAATCGTTTTTAGCTATGAACTATTGCGTTTTCAGAAAACCTTATCTTGGAACGCTTAGCATCTACCCCTTACAATTTGACCCTTTTTTTAACATTTTTTATATTTCCAAACATAAATTTTCAAGAACGAATTTCCTTGATGGGTCCCTTTTTGAAAACCCTAAACCGGAAAATCATGATCAGTGCTTTTTTTTTACAGAGCAGGCACATACATCAGGGCCAAAAGTTTGACCCCCGCAATTCTGCGATAATCTCAGTTTTTCCCGAAAATCTTGAATCACAAATTTTTTGGGGATTATTATTTCATTTAATTTTTTTCAAGAAAAAACACAAAAGAATTTGTCCCAAAAAAAATTTGGGGTCAATTCCACAAAACAAAAAAGGGGGGGGACAAAATTTTGGGCACCCTTAAAAAAATGTATGCTTCCTAATTTTGTAATTAACAGCACCTGAAACTTACCGGGCCCCAAAAAGGGTTTTTGGGAAAAAAACACACTTCAGCCAGTTGACTGGTTTAAAGTTGACAAAAAATCTGACCTGTGTCCTTGTGTGTACCAATTGAGCTGGAGAAAAAAAAAAAACCCAAAGAATGCGGGGATTTGAAAAAAACCAAATTTGAGGAACGGCTCTCAAGGCACAAGTTCACTCCAAAACCAAAAAGTTCCGAAAACAAAGTCCCAGTGTCCAAAATTTTAAACCATGGCCGTGGTTTAACCCCCCCTAATGGGGGGGGGGAAAAAAAAATTGACAAGAGTTTTCAAGCAAGTTGCCGATGGGGGGTAAAGCCCTCGACTAAACCAAAAAAAGTTAAGCTGCCCCCAGCCCCCAGGGACGACAGTGTCAACCCTACTATCTGTCGGCTCGAATAAAAAGGGACGTTGGTAGGAACCCGGGGGAAGACCCCACTTTACCCGGGGCATAAAAAACCAGGCTGGAGTTTGCCAAAACTTACTGAGAAAGCCAAAAAAACGTTTTTGGAAGCATGTTCTCTGGTCAGATGAGACAAAAGTAGATTTTTTGGGCAAAGGGCATCAACATAGAGTTTACAGGAGAAAAAAAGAAGAAATTCAAAGAAAAGAACACGGTCCCTACAGTCAAACATGGTGGAGGTTCCCTGATTTTTTGGGGGTTGCTTTGCTGCCTCTGGCACTGGACTGCTTGACCGTGTGCATGGCATTATGAAGTCTGAAGCTACCAACAAATTTTGCAGCATAATGTAGAGTCCAGTGTGAGAAAGCTGGGTCTCCCTCAGGGGTCATGGGTCTTCCAGCAGGATAATGACCCAAAACACACTTCAAAAAGCACTAGAAAATGGTTTGAGAGAAAGCACTGGAGACTTCTAAGGGGGCCAGCAATGAGTCCAGACCTAATCCCATAAACACCTTTGGAGAGATCTAAAAATGGCATTTTGGAGAAGGCACCCTTCAAATATCAGGGACCTGGAGCAGTTTGGCAAAGAAGAATGGTTTAAAATTCCAGCAAAAGCATTGTAAGAAAAACTCATTGATGGTTACCGGAAGCGGTTTGATCGCAGTTTTTTTGGGCTAAAGGTTGTGCAACCAAGTATTAGGCTGAGGGGGGCCAATACTTTTGTCCGGCCCATTTTTGGAGTTTTGTGTGAAATGATCAATGTTTTGCTTTTTGCTTCATTCTCTTTTGTGTTTTTTTCATTGAAGACAAATTAAATGAAGAAATAATAACCAAAAGAATTTGTGATTGCAATCATTTTCGGGAAAGAAACTGAGTATTATCTGACAGAATTGCGGGGGGGTGTCAATACTTTTGGCCATGACGTATGTGATGACAACCAACACATTGGGTAGTAAGGGAGCCTCCACCACCTTTCCTACCCAGGCTCATTCTTCAGATCTACTTAGTTTTGAGAGAACCACATCCCCCTTTTCTACAGGTTCCAGCATCAATGCTTTAACATAACTCCCACAATGATCCAAAGAAACTTTCTAAACAACAACTTAGCCGCAGTAGGGGTTCATTGGAAAAGTTTCTATGGATGAGATGGAGGATATCATGGAGGAGATGTAGACTCTGAAGAGCTGGTTAAGTTTTCCCTAAAGAGGTTGTCCAGCTTCTCCCAAACATCTGCATGCGTGGCACCCCAGGGTCAAAGTGCCACAGTGTCATCACGGCCCCTGGGTAGTGGTGTCACCGGAGCAACAAAGGGTATTCTGACAGGAAAAACCCACACAAAACACCAACACCTCCAAGCCAGAGGGGGGAGACCAAGCCCGGGTTCAGGATGAGCTTCCCATATATTCTGGTCTGGAGAGGAGGAAGTTCAGTTCAGCCCCTTGGAGGGCTGTGAAAGTTCAGTTCCTGGGAGGACTGTGAAGCAGCCCTGGGTGTAAAGGAGCTATGCTAAGCTCATCCCAAAGGCCCCACTGACTAACACCAGGGCCAAAGGCTATATGCGGGAATACGGCAGTAGTTTTACTAACCACATACCCCGGGTGGCGTCACGAAAAAATCTCCCTGTAAAAAACTCCCTTTACTTGCCGCACCTGGGACGATGGGACCGGGCCTGGCACCCTGACATCTCCCGTGAGACAGTATAGACCAGGTCCTCGAGTACCCCGGTCCCTAGTGTGCGACACATGCATTGGAAGGTAAGAGGTGCAACTGATGTGGCATCTGTCACCAACTTACCATGGCGGGTATTGTGCATGCATCCATTGATAATACCCCCGGGATGTTTACAAGACCTTATAATTGGCCAATGGAACACTGCATCAAAAGTGTCTCTTTCCTCTTCGTGTTGAGGTTGGAGGCACTGGGTTAAACCCTTTAATGGAGTAAATGAGCTTCCAATCAGCAGAAACTGAGCATTCAGTATGAGCTCTGGGCTATGAAATCCCCTTGCAGATGTCACCGCTATATGACATAATAAATACTAGCAGTGGACTAACTCTATCCAACAGTAAATATTAATTTATACATGTGTTTTCTACATCATGGCACCAATTAGGAGGCTCATGTGCCTCATCCATGAAGCTGGGTTTAGAGTTAGAAAGAAAGTTTACAGAGTATGGAAACAATGATCACTCTCCAGTGCTCCATGGATGAAGAAATGAGAAGGTTCAGCTCATCTGGCCAGAGGCTGCGAGGTTTATAAGGTTTTTATTCTATGTAGAACCAAGGAGGTTGAATGGTACACTGATATATCATTCATCCCCCCCCCCCCTCATTCACCCACATCATTGGAGGCAACAAGTTACTCTTATGACAGACATACCAGCTGGCACATAGACAAGCAATATTGATCACTATTTACAGCAATTTTTACCAGCATGGTAAAAGGAAAACACATTCTGCAAATCAGAAGGCTAAGAAAAGAATTATTCTATGGTATAATTTAGAATGTTCCTTTGGAACTGCTGCAGAGTTCTTGTTAACCCTTCCAACTTTGGGAATTTTTTTTTTTTTTTTTTCATTTTTCATTTTTTTCAATGCTGTGTTGCCTTGCGTGTACAGTATTGCTGTGTTCGTATTGCTGTGCACGAATTTCTGTCTGTATTGCTGTGCACTTTATTGCTGTGTGTAGTATTGCTGAGCACTGTACTGCTGTGTGCAGTATTGCCATGATGTATTGCTGTATGCAGTATTGCTGTGTGCTGTATTGCGTGCACTGTACTCTGTTTGCTCTGTCATTGGCAGCACTGCGCTGTTTACTATTTCTTCAGATTTATTTCCTGCTTGAAAATTAGGATGACATCAGACACAATGATTGTATTTTTTCCCCCTTGTATTTGTCTTGGCTGTTGGGTTAGGGGTGTATTAGTGCGTATGTGAGGGTGTGGACCAGAGCAAAGAAAACAACAACTGTCTTCATTCTACGCGATCATTTATCAAAACGTCTATGAAGGACCAATCACAGGCAAATTTCATAAAGTTTTTTTTTTGGAATTAAAAATATTCCCCCCGGCTCTCTGACCTCCCCTTTGGTATATACAATCCAATGTGTTTGCTGTTAGTTTATTGCTACCTGCAAACATTGGTTTCCTTTTTTTACATTTTAGAATCACCCTCACAAATCATCATCTCACTAGGAAACAAAAGGTTAAACCATTTCTTACCCTTTAACCCCTTAGTGACCCCGGTTAAAAAAAGCCACAGCAAGGGAAACCCAAGATGACGCAGCATATGCGCCAAAAGGGCGGGAACGAAATTGTTTTCATGACACATGGTGCGTCACGGGTGGGAAGGGGGTTAAGATGACTTTTTCAAAATAAGCTGTCACATTTGTACATGAGGAACAACACTATTATAAGACCTGTATCCTGCATTTTTCACCTGTCTTTCTCTTTGCAGTCTCATTGTTAAATTCTCAGTTGCCTCTGAGCTAGTGGGATTCCTGCTCTCCTGTCTCTATGTAGCACATGTTCTGAAACCGCAGCAGAATGGACAACAAGCAACATGAGTAAGCAATGAAAGGTTATATGCACACATCTTTTTCAGGAGGAAACCCTTAGAATATTGCAAGAAAAACCGCACACAAAAGCACCTCCATAAAATGAACTTACACTGTGTGCAGAATTGTTAGGCAAATGAGTATTTTGATCACATGATGCTTTTTATACATGTTGTCTACTCCAAGCTGTATAGGCTGAGAGCCAACTACCAAATAAGTAAATCAGGTGATGTGCATCTCTGTAACGAGGAGGGGTGTGTTGTAATGACATCAACACTCTATATAAGGTGTGCTTAATTATTAGGCAACTTCCTTTCCTTAGGCAAAATGGGTCAGAAGAGAGATGTGACGGGCTCTGAAAAGTCAAAAATTGTGAGATGTCTTGCAGAGGGATGCAGCAGTCTGGAAATTGCCAAACTTATGAAGCATGATCATCGAACAATCAAGCTTTTCATGGCAAATAGCCAACAGGGTCGCAAGAAGCGTTGTGGGCAAAAAAAGGCTCAAAATAACTGTCCATGCATTGAAGAAAATCAAGCGTGAAGCTGCCAAGATGCCATTTGCCTCCAGTTTGCCATATTTCAGAGCAGCAATGTTACTGGAGTATCAAAAAGCACAAGGTGTGCCATACTCAGGAACATGGCCAAGGTAAGAAAGGCTGAAAAACGACCTCCTCTGAACAAGAAACATAAGATAAAACATCAAGACTGGGCCAGAAATATCTTAAGACTGATTTTTCAAAGGTTTTATGGACTGATGAAATGAGAGTGACTCTTGATGGGCCAGATGGATGGGCCAGAGGCTGGATCAGTAAAGGGCAGAGAGCTCCACTCCGACTCAGACACCAGCAAGGTGGAGGTGGGGTTCTGGTATGGGCTGGTATCATCAAAATGAACTTTTGGGACCTTTTCGGTTGAGGATGGAGTGAAGCCAATTCGCAGACCTACTGCCAGTTTCTGGAAGACAACTTCTTCAAGCAGTGGTGCAGGAAGAAGTCGGTATCGTTGAAGAAAAACATGATTTTCATGCAGTACAATGCTCCATCACATGCATCCAACTACTCCACAGCGTGGCTGGCCAGTAAAGATCTAAAAGAAGAAAAAATAATGACATGGCCCCTTGTTCACCTGATCTGAACCCTGTAGAGACCTGTTGGTCCCTCCTAAAAATGTGAGATCTACAGGAGGGAAAACAGTACACTCTGGGAACAGTGTCTGGGAGGCTGTGGTGGCTGCTGCACGCAATGTTGATCATAAGCTGATCAATTGTCTAGAAAAATATTACCAATCTTCACAAGTATAAAAACATAGTTTTATTAACAATTAATAAAAGGTCAAAAATACACGAACAACACACTAACAAATAGACATAAAAAAAACCCAATCAAAAGGTGTGACGCAAGAGGAGGAGGGGAGGAATATTCTTCCTACTAACCCTTCATTCTCATTTACCTACCATAGGAGTATTTGACACCCTAATTTTCCCGTGCCCAAACTCGGGGCTGACCCTCTTCTTACCCTATTTACCAATCAAGGGAAATTTGGGGAGAAAAGAAGAGGGGAGATTAGATGTCCTGATGTCCACTTAGCTCCAATGCCATTTGTGGTCTCTCAGGATGCGTCACAACCTTCAATTGATTGTTGGTTCAGATTTATGATGGTGATTCTCTCACCGACGGCCACCGGGAGATCATGCAGAGCCACAGCTGATCTCCAGCCGGTGTCAACGGGAGAAACAGCTGATCTGACAGCTGTTTAAATCTCCACCGCTGAAAACCCGAATAGGGGATGTCGGTGCGGGAGATTTTAAACAGCGATCAGCTGTTTCTATCTCCTGCACTGATATCACCCTATTCGGTGTCAGCGCGGGAGATTTTTAAAAAGCTGTCAATCAGCTGTTTCTCCCCGCTGACACCGGCGGGAGATCAGCTGTGGCGGGAGGAGGAGATCTCTTCAGCTGATCTCCTCCTCCCGGCCGCCCCCAGAGACAGCTGATTGGTGCTGCCGGGCAGCATACTTATGTGAACGCATGTGGAGATTCTCCGCTGCATTCACATTAGTATGGGCTGCGTTTGCCTGTGTTTGCGTCTGCATGCCCTCCCCGTAGACTTGAGCCCTCGTGGACAGGAAACCCCTCCGTCGGAGGTTCAGCAAGCCATTGTCATATGATCTCATTGTACTGAACCCTTCCCTTTTTTACCCCCATGCTTATGTAACGCCATGGAACCATGGCGCTATTAAATAAATAATAATATAAAATTTAATTTAAAAAATAATGCAGACACAAACGCAAAGTGAAGGGAGCCTAATCTGTTTTTTTTGGCCCGTGTCTCGCACTCGAATCCCCCTTGCTATTCCCCGTCCATAGACAACTAGGCTGCTGTAATTGTCCTTCAGGACTTTGTAGACCATCTTACGCTAGTCGGTAAAAAAAATTTTTGATGCCTCAAATTTTGGGCAAAAACGGCACGTAAATGATCAATGAATTTTTTAAAGTGGGTCCCCGGGTCTGGTTTTTCCCCAAAAA
>JARQOC010003663.1:0-14918 GCA_033576535.1 Allobates femoralis | reverse complement strand
ACGCACCTTAGTATCATTATAAAAATTAAAATTATAATCAGCTGTATAGCAAAAATGTTGACAAGTTGCAACTCAAAATCACATATCATTGGGTATAAGGTATATTCCTATATACAATAAAACATCTCCCAAACGTGTATCACAAAATCATGGTTTTTGTTTTTCTTTTGTTGTTTTTTTAGGCGGGCTCAACTTTAGCCACAAATCACAAGAATATTTTAAGCCAAGGGGAAAAAATTAATTAAATTATCTGTTATTAAAATTAAATGTTTAGTCATGTAATACATTATGTAGACATGCTAGCTTAGCAGCTCTCCAGTATTAAACATTTGGATGCTTCTTCCCTATATTATCTAGATAACCTAATAGAGAACACCAGGCGTGGACTGGCCCACATTTACAACAGGAGGAAATTTCCTCCGGGGGGCCCTTTTGCAGTAGTATTTTCACTTAGGGTGCCTTCACACTGCGGCAGCGTCCGGTCCGGGGCTGGTCAGGAGTGAAAAGCCTGGACCCGGATTTTGCTGCATAGAATACTATCGGGCTGCACGGAGCTGGATCGCGCCGGGTGGCAATTAACTGCCACCGGCTGCTAGCTCGCCGGATGAATCCTGCAGAAGTGGGGATTTGTCTGCCGACTCCAAAAACGGTGCATTGCAACTTTTTTTTGGAGTCGGCAGACAATTCCCCACTTCTGCAGGATACATCCGGCGAGCTAGCAGCCGGAAGCAGAAAAATTGCCACCCGCGCGATCCAGCTCCGTGCAGCCCGATAGTATTTCTATGCAGCAAAACTCCGGTCCAGGCTGCCCACCCCTGACAGCCCTCGGACCGGACGCTGCCGCGATTTGTGAACCCAGCCTTACCCCTCTACATAATCAGTAATCGGCACAATAAAACTTGTTTCCACTATGGAGGTAAAGGAGCATCTCATCATTTCATTTTACAAACTACCATATATTATATAGAACCCAGAGGTCAATTTTGTAAATGTAATATTTGCATGTAGTTTGATTAGTGGCCCCCCAGAGTTAATTTTTAAAACTGGTGGGCCCCCTCCGCCCAGCCCTGACGCTGCAGATATCCCTGTAATAATAAAAAGAATGGTCAGCAATAGAGGTCGAAAGACAAATGGCACAAATAGATATCCTTGCATGTTGGATATGAAAAAACATGAAATTGCTTCCATGGAATGTTTGTGATACAGTCACAATCACTATATCAGCATACAGGTAACAGCTGCCACCGTCCTCATAGGAGGATATCGCAAAATAGAGATGAAAGGGTTAGATCTGAACTATGAAGAAATAAGTTGGAGATGCCTGGACTGTGATTTATTTCTATGTGTTTCAGACAAAAATCTCCTTCTTCAGAATGTTATTATTATTATTTATTATAGTGCATTTATTCCATTGTGCTTTACTTGTAAAAAGGGGCATACATAGACTAGTACAATAAACATGAGCAATACAAGGCACACACACAGGTACAGAAGGAGAAAGGACCCTGCCCGCGAGGGCTCACAGTCTACAAGAGATGGGTGAGGATACAGTAGGTGATGAGAGAGGATCCTGCCCAGAAGGGCTCACAGTCTACAAGGGATGGGAAAGGGTACAGTAGGTGAGGAGAGAGGACCTTGCCCGCGAGGGTTCACAGTCTACAAGGGATAGGTGAGGATACAGTAGGTGAGGGGAATGGAATCTGCCCAAGAGGGCTCACAGTCTACAAGGGATGGGTGAGGATACAGTAGGTGAGGAGAGAGGACCCTGCCCATGAGGGTTCACAGTCTACAAGGGATGGGTGAGAATACACTAGGTGAGGAGAGAGGACCCTGCCCATGAGGGTTCACAGTCTACAAGGGATGGGTGAGAATACAGTAGGTGAGGGGAATGGAATCTGCCCAAGAGGGCTCAAAGTTTACAAATCATGAGTGAGGATAAAGTAGGTGAGGAGGGAGAACCTTGCCCACAAGGGCTCACAATCTACAAAGGATGGGTGAGGATACATTGGGTGAGGAGAGAGGACCCAGCCCGTGAAGGCTCACAGTCTACAAGGGATGGGTGAGAATACAGTAGGTGAGGAGAGAGGACCCTGCCCACGAAGGCTCTACAAGGGATGTGTGATGATTATTAATGTTGTGTCATCTGTGATTTTGTAAAGTCAACGTCCCTGTGCTATGCTGCCTCCCAGCAGCAGTGACGATGGCTGACGCAACACCATGGCTGTGCCACATGCCTCCTCTTCTCTCCACTCCCATCCATGTGTGTTGCTGTCTATTCTTGCACTCAGGGTCTTTGCAATGCCGCACAGGTCTCCCAGAATGCAACTAAGGTGAACAGCTGCATTTAAAGGGTCTGCATGCTCTTTCCAGGAAGGGCCCCTCAGCCTATGGCTCAGTAGCACTGGCTATATAATACCTCCTTCCCCAGTATGGGAAATGCCTGATCAACACCTTTAGCTAGTTAGTGTTCCCTGCTAGCTAGTTGATAGGTCATGTCCCTATGTCCGTTACCTGTTCCTGTGTCCTACCTGCCAATACCAGACGGCTCCTGTCATCCTGTCTGCCTATGTCCGTCCCTGGGTGACCAGCCCGCCATACCATAGACTGTGCCTTACCTTGTCTGCTACAAGAGTCTGTACCAGAGTCCTGTGTCTGTCCTGAGGGTCAGCTGCCACGGTTTCCTCTGTAGTACATTGGCCCCATTCTTGAACAGCTGCCCTCCTGACGAGCGAAACAGATTTTATCTTGAAGAAGGAGATTTTTCTCCAAAACGCGTAGGATGACTGTCCAACTGACTGATTTCTTCACAGCAGAGAGGTTTTTAACCCATAATAAAAAAAATGGAAAATTAAGAATAAAAAAGAATTAATGTACAGAAAAAAACAGAAAAAAATTGTATAACAATTTACTATTATAATTTATTCCACCAATTCCTTTTGCATCTTTGGTTCTGATTCGTCTGATTACAGATGCATTTTGATGTAGAAATCGTTACGGTGCGGAGTGTAAAACATTACGGCTTTTCTATTTCTTTCCCTCAGACGAGTAGCGATATAGCGCGGTGCTTTACCCTTGATTTACAGGCTGCAAGCTACTTGACTACTGTAAGGTTATGTCGTTTTCACAATATACTGTAGCATCTAAAATATCTGAAAAAAAACCCCTTCAGAAACGCATTGCCGGAGTGAAATAACATCTAAAATTGCTACTTTTGCAAGGTGAAATGGCTTCTTTTTTCTTCTTTCTTTTTTTTTTTTTTACAATGCAATAAGATTCCAACTCAAATATCACAAAATATAGCAATTTTGAGGCCGCAAAGCAATTACAGCGCTCGTCTGATGACTTTCTTCCAGGATCTTATACCTAGACTTGATCATTTAAATATTAGTAAAGTTTTAGAATAAGCATCAGATAGGTTCCAAAAATGATAATATGGAAAAGGCCATAAGAGTCGAAAGTGAGAATATCTCTAAAGTCTTTTTTTTACAATATAATAGCCTATGGCGGCTCGCTCTCCATTCACTTTTTATAGTCTTTATTTTTTTTTCTAGCCTTTTAATATGGCCGATGCTGCCAGAAAGGAAGAAAGGAGGTAGAGGAGGGGGATACGGGAATAGCAGCAGAGCATCCATTAAATTCACAATTTTTATAGAATTTTTTTCCTTGATGTATTATTACCAAATATTGATGATCAAAATTGTATTTAAAAGAAATCCGTCAGCATTTCTATTGCTACCTCATCTAACAGCAACATAATGTAGACAAAGAAGCCCTGAATCCAGTGAGGTATCACACTGAAGCCGATCTGACATGACCAAAGAATTTACTTTCAGGAACACAGCAGAGCTGAGATAGCTGTGGCCGCCCACACCGGGCTCCCTGTAGAGAGGTGTCAATCACAGAAGGGGGGGTGTCAGACTTCCCTGAGTGTGACTTTCTAGTCCTGCAGGACAATAAAGCCTTTAGTTTAAGTGAACAATTGCACAGATACTGATAATACAAGCACAGTTGCTTTTTGTTTTTTACCCCTTACAGCATGTTGTCATCAGCTTCCGTAGCAAAATCCTACTGAAAGATTCCTTCATACTGGCTCACACTGGTTAAAAAATAACCCAACAAGAAATACTCAACCTTGGTCACATGCTGTATTTTCCATGTTTTTAATCTTTAAGGTAAAAAATACTTTGCAATAAATTACCAGCAAAGTAGATGAGATTTCTGAAATCTCATGCACAATGTCACGGGGTTAAGGCTGCGGTCAGACGCATCGTATTTGGCCGCTTAACGTGCAGTGGCGTTTTTTTGTGCACGTTAACGCGCAAGAAAGCGCAACTGCATGCCTACGCTGTGCTTTTTCCGGCGCACTTTTGCTGAGGTCATTTTAACATGTAGCCTATGGGAAAAGTGCGCAGAAAAAAAGTGCAAAGAATTGCCATGTCAATTCTTTTTGCTCACGCGCTTTTGCAGTGAAACTGGGCGCGCAAAAATAAGTGACTAAACGCAGTGTTTAAACGCTTTCAGCAAAAGCTATAGCTCATGCCGGAAGGCGCATCCAGCTTTCTTTGGCACTGCGTTTATGTGAGCACTCAAAAGTTCAGCGTAAAAGCAGGAATACGCCCGAATTGCGCTACGTCTGAACATAACCTAAGGAATAACAGTGAGACTGAGTCTCCTAGACTGACCCTCAGACTAGGAGAGCCCTAGCTGTCCCTTATCCCAGACTTACCTCTGATGGTGAGGATGTCTGAGCTGCAACCCTTGCCCTGCTGCTCCTCTCTCCTACCCAGGGGGTGGGACAGGAGCGGTATAACCACACACTAGTGTCTAGTGTCAGAATCTGTAGTGTGAATAGCGCCAGATGCCGCCCAGACGCTGCATATTTTTTTTCCCTTACTGACTAGAACCATCTTCAACATGTACATTTTTCAGTGTTTTTGACCCATTCAAATGAAATACTCCATAAATCAAAGATGTGTTAGGATTAGTGATGGGCGAATCCTAAATTACTCGGAATCGCTTGACTCTAGCGAGTCCGAGCACAGGACTCGCTACTCGTTGCGAGTCTAGCGAGTCCAATGTTAATGAATGGGGAAGCGAGTAATAGCGAGTAGTGTGAGATTTACAAATCGCAGATGTGTCTCGGAAGCTTCAGCCTGAAGCAATCCTAGTTTTGTCATTTATTTGCATTGGACTAGTTTACTTTGCAACTGTAATCGCTGGCTGGGAAACTCGCACAGATAAGAGTCCTGTCTTCTTTGTGTGCTGGCTCCAGGGTCCTAGAGCCTGCCTGCTGCCTGATGTAGCAGTGCTGAGATTGTTCTCAGTCTGCTCATTCCCTGTGTACAGACATGAATGTCTGTGCACAGAGATGATGTAGCAGAGCTGAGATTGTTCTCAGTCTGCTCATTCCCTGTGTACAGACATGAATGTCTGTGCACAGAGATGATGTAGCAGAGCTGAGATTGTTCTCGGTCTGCTTATTCCCTGTGCATAGACATCTATATTTATGCACAGGGGATGTAGCAGAGAGGACATCGCGTTTTGGACTGCGTCGGACGGAAGAGGATTTTTTTAATTAAAGATGGAGTCCCTAATGGCTTTTTTTTTTATTTCTAATAAAAATTTTTCCTTGTGTTGTGTTTTTTTTAAAACAATTTAATAGAAATTCATGGCGGTCATGTCTAATATTGGCGTGACCGCCATAAATTTCGGGCTTAGGGCCAGCTGATAATACAAAGCTGGCCCTAACCTCTTTATTACCCAGCGTGCCATCGCTACTAGGGCCGCTGGAAGAGTGGGGTTCAGCGCCAGAGGATGGCGCTTCAATGAACGCGCCATCTTCTGGGGCGGCTGCGGGCTGCAATTTGCAGCGGGGGGTGCCCAGAAAGCTTGGGCATCCCTGCGCTGCGGATTCCAGCCCCCAGCTGCTTAGCTGTACCTGGCTAGACATAGAAATTGGGCGGAGCCCCACGCATTTTTTTTTTATTATTTCATGAAATTCTGAGATTCTGACTCTGAGACTCTGACTCTGAAATTCATGAAATAATTAAAAAAAAATGCGTGGGGCTCCGCGCAATTTCTATGTCTAGCCAGGTACAGCTAAGCAGCTGGGGGCTGGAATCCGCAGCGCAGGGATGCCCAAGCTTGCTGGGCACCCCCCGCTGCAAATTGCAGCCCGCAGCCGCCCCAGAAGATGGCGCGTTCATTGAAGCGCCATCCTCTGGCGCTGAACCCCGCTCTTCCAGCGGCCCTGGTAGCGGTGGCACGCTGGGTAATAAAGAGGTTAGGGCCAGCTTTGTATTATCAGCTGGCCCTAAGCCCGAAATTTATGGCGGTCACGCCAATATTAGACATGACCGTCATGAATTTCTATTAAATTGTTTTAAAAAAAACACAACACAAGGAAAAATTTTTATTAGAAATAAAAAAAAAAGCCATTAGGGACTCCATCTTTAATTAATAAAATCCTCTTCCGTCCGACGCAGTCCAAAACGCGATGTCCTCTCTGCTACATCCCCTGTGCATAAATATAGATGTATATGCACAGGGAATAAGCAGACTGAGAACAATCTCAGCTCTGCTACATCATCTCTATGCACAGACATTCATGTCTGTACACAGGGAATGAGCAGACTGAGAACAATCTCAGCTCTGCTACATCATCTCTGTGCACAGACATTCATGTCTGTACACAGGGAATGAGCAGACTGAGAACAATCTCAGCACTGCTACATCATCTCTGTGAGCAGGCGGGGTCTAGGACCCTGGAGCTGCACAGAGAAGACAGCTGGACTCGGCTCGCAAAGAAATAGCAGTTATCTGCGAGTTTCCCTGCTATCACTGGCACAGTAGCCGAGTCTAATGCAAACAATGGCAATCCTAGTTTTGTCAGCGTTTCTGACAAAACTAGGATTGATATTGATTTGCATTGGACTCGTGCGAGTAATCACTGGGAAACTCGCAGAGTACCGAGTCCTGCGAGTCCCTTACTACTCGCCGAGTAACGAGTCCTAGCGAGTAGATTCGCCCATCCCTAGTTAGGATGAATTCAAATGTCTTTTTGCAGTGTTGTTTCCTGTGTTTATTCAGACAGAGAAGAAGCTTAATTTTACAGTACCAGCAAAAGCAATGAGATTTCAGAAATCTCGTACAGACGCTTTTTTTTTCCTGACTGCATCTGAGCATTGCAGTATTTTTTGTAAATCTGCAGCATCTTAGTTATTTCAGAGTTTTTATAGTTTTTTACCTATTAAAAGTAATGAGAAAAAGGTGAAAAAACAGCATACTATTGTTCCTGCCTTCAAAATGGGTTTCTTAAACAAAACTACACCGCCCATTTGTCTATCATTTATATTATGTGATTGCTCACTAGGTGATGATACATCTAATGAGTGTGTGTAAAGGTCATTGTGAAGAGATGGGGCAGGGTCAGTTCTGACATCACCAGGGAATCATATACAGGTCCATCACACTAAATTAGAATATCGTCAAAAAGATCATTCATTTCACAAAGTGAAACATACATATTACATAGAGTTATTACACACAGAGTGATCTATTTCAAGTGTTTATTCTGTTAATGTTGATGATTATGTCTTACAGCCAATGATAACCAAAAGTCATTATCTCAGAAAAAATATAATAATTAACACAAAACACCTGCAAATGCTTACTAAGCATTTAAAATGGTCCCTTAGTCTGGTTCAGTAAGCTACACAATCATGGGGAAGACTGCTGACTTGACTGATATCCAGAAGGCAGTCATGGACACACTCACTCGTCAAGGAGGGTAAGCCACAAAAGGTCATTGGAAATCAAAGTCCCGAAGTTTGGTGGAAGAGTGGAGAGGTCAAAATCCAATCTGCTTGAGGTCTAGTGTGAAGTTTCCACAATCGGTGATGGTTTGGGGAGCCATGTCATCTGCTGGTGTAGGTCCATTGTGTTTTATCAAGACCAAAGTCAGCGCAGCCGTCTACCAGGACAGTTTAGAGAAATTCCTGCTTCCCTCTGCTGATAAGCTTTATAGAGATGGATACTTCATTTTCCAGCAGGACTTGGCACCTGTCCACACTGCCAAAAGTACCAATACCTGGTTTACTAACCACAGTATCACTTTGCTTGATTGGCCAGCAAACTCACCTGACCTAAATCTCATAGAGAATCTATGAGAGACACCAGACCCAACAATGCAGATGAGCTGAAGGCTGCTATCAAAGCAACCTGGGCTTCCATAACCCCTCAGCGGCCACAGGCTGATCGCCTGCATACCACGCCGCATTGATGCCGTAATTCATGCAACAGGATCCCTAACCAAGTATTGACTGAATTTACTGTACAGACTTTTCATTAGGCCAACATTTATGAGTTAAAAATCATTTTTCAGTTGGTCTCATATAATATTCTAATTTTCTGAGATAATGACCTTTGGGTTTTCATTGGCTGTAAGCCATAATCATCAACATTAACAAAAATAGATCCCTCTGTGTGTAATGACTCTATATAATATATGCATTTCACTTTATGTATTGAATTACTGAAACAAATGATCTTTTTGATGATCTTCTAATTTATTGAGGTGAACCTGTATTATCCTCTTCACGCTGCAGCTAACTTTTATTTTTGTCCTTGTGTGTTTTCCTCCCATTCCCCCAAGAGCTATATTCTTTGTTATTTTCTTTCAACTGGGCTGTTTGAGATCTTGTTTTTGCAGTTAGAAATGTAATGACAACGTTCACTTTTCTTTATTATGTACTGAAAAAAGTGAAAAAAAAATCAAGCGAGGTGAAACCATGAAAAAACATCTTCAAGTCGACAATAATTACTGTGGTTTTAGGATTATAAAATGCTCCCACCGCAAATTGGGGGGGAAATAGGGGTGTGATATAATCTGGATATATCTTATCAGGGGACGCGGTGGAGAGGAGTCAATGAAGTCAGGGTCACTGCTGATAAAGTCAGCGTTGGCGGCATGTGTGGAGCAATGCTGCGGGCCTAAGGATGGGAGGAGGGGGTATTGTGGTGAGCGCCATTGATGTCCGGGCAGTGTAATTGATGTACATTAAGAAAATATCTCCGAGTTCTCAATGTGCATGTGCGCCACTTTCAACGCAATGGACAATGCTTGTGCAGATTAAGATTTGGAGTCTCCAAAATCTCAATCTGCACATGCTTTACATCCACTGCCATTTTCCTTATGCCCATCAAGTACACTGCCCGGACATCACTGGCGCCCACATCTCATCACTTCCACAACCGTGCTCCCAATCTCATTGCCACCGGTGTGACCCCCACACATGCCGCTGATGCCGATTTTATCAGCGGTGACCCTGCCTCCAGTGACTTTGCTCCACCGCAACCCCCGGTAAGGTAGATCCGAATCATAAAATTGTATTAATTTATTTATTATTTACTTATTAATTTTATTTCACAACATAAATAGCAAAAACTTGATGCATGTTTAATATAGTTATAAGACTATGTGCTAACAATGAGTATTTGGTGCAAAGCTGTACCCTGTGGCAGAAAAATGCACCAAAAAATGCATGCATTTTGTTCTGTATTGTTGTGTAACTCCTACACCTTAGCTCTGACAGTTGTAGCATTTCTAATCCCACACTGCCCTCTGTTGGCATTTCTCAAAACTACCATTTCATTATATGGCCAAAGGAAGTGATGAGCCTAGGGCAAGGGGTACTCGGATACCGGGTCTGATGAATTTAATTGGGGAATCACGGGTGGTCGGATTCCCGGTTCTGTGCCCTAGTTGTCATTTGTTAGATGGGGGGGGAATATTTACAGGGGATAAAGAGTATGTGACACCACCTGTGGATCCCGGTAATTTATATACCGGCGCTGCAGGCCGGCCGCTGAGGTGATGATGGGTGCAGCTAAGTGTGGTCCAGCTCCCCACAGGTGGAGCTTTTACCTCAGGACAGCGGTGATGGATAATGATGAGGGGGATGAGGGGAGTTTTGGTTCTTACCCCCTCCGTGAGATGCTGATGATGCTGAAGCCCTCCGGGCGCCGGCGGGTAAAAGACAGAGACCGATTCAACTTCAACTCCACTTTACTCGGTAGCGGCAGATGATATATGAAACACGGTACAGTCAGGTTTAACGGGAACGTAGCCACAGGTTTCGGGTTGCCTTATAGAGTCTGTTGGTGTACCTTCCTTTTGGCTTTCGGGGTCTCAGTCTTGCTTCCACTTGCTTAACCACCTTTGCAGAGTTCCCCTGCCAGTCCTGCAGTCTGTTGCTGGTAGGTACGGGTTGTTCTTTACCGGTATGGACAGGAGCTACCCGGTCTATTCTCCTGCCACCAGAATTCGGCCCGTTACCTATAGTGTCCTGAACCTGTTTTAGAACTGAGGTGGAGGTGCTTCTTTGTGGCACTATGGCTCCCTTATTCCGGTCCCGTAGTCGTTCGGTTTGCAGTGAGGGATAGACCACTCACTGCCTTGGCTCCGTTATGCCGGTATAATCCCCAGACGTTTCCAGCCAGCTCCAACCGGTCCTGGATCGTCTCCTTCTGTCCTGGGTGCCCTCCGGCCAGGAGCCTGCCAGGCACATCCTATCTGGCTGCCTTCCCAGCACTAACTAACTAAAACTCTCCTAACTTCCTGGTTTTTCCTCTCTAACCTAGGCTCCACCCCCTGGGACTTACTGAATAATCAGTCCCTCTATACTAAGGTGGCCTAGTCCTGTGTGTGTGTGAAAACAGACTCTATTAAGGGGGAACCCTAAACCCATAACCACGGAGGGACTACACCTGCTGTTCAGGGTGCAGTACCTCCCTGTGGTGCCTAGCCATAGGGGCACCACAGAAGCTAAGTGTGGAGCCCACTGGGATGGGGTACTCAGTACCGGACCGGGGTACTGCTGGGGATGTCATGGCGGTCCTGGTCCAGACCGTGTCCCGGGTTCTCACAAGTAAAGGGGTATTTACAAGGATTAGTTTGTCATGGCGCCACCCACTTGTTGTGGTCAGTGATGGAACCACCGCTGCAGCGCTGCTCTGCCAGGAGGATGGAGGGATGGATGGGCTGCAGCTGGATGGATGAGCCCGCCGCGGGTCGGGCTGCTCCTGACAGCGTAAGAAGTAAAATAACAGTTCTGTATACCTGGAATCAGACACAGACACTGAAGCAGGGTTCACCGGGTTTACTTTCAAGTTCTTCAAAGTCACACAAGTCACGGTACAGTTCTCAACACAGTTCACAGTTCAGTTAACTCCGGGAACACTTAACCCTTTGCAGCCAGGCTGTCGCTCTGAGACCCATCACTCCTTCTCTATGTCCTTTCAGGCTGTTCTCTCCCTCTCTCTGTTCTCTCTGTGGGTTGTATGGCGGCAGCTCGGCTCCTTGTATGTAGCTTTCCCCTAAGTGTGTGGGTGGTAAGCCGAGTCCTCGTGGTTGCTGTTGTGCTTTCAACCCTTTAGTGGGAACTCAAACTTGGAATTAAAGCTCCCTGTCAGTTTGTCCGGGAAGCCGTTGTATTACTTCAGTCCCCCTCAGAGCCGACACTCTGGTGTTTGCCTAGCCTGCAGTAACCCTGTCTTCCAAGGAATTACCAGGCTCCTTCTAACCCGTGTGATTCCAGTACAATAAGGGAAAACTACTCCACCGGTAGTTGGTCGGTGTGGCCGTGTTCCTCTGACCCAGTACTACTGGTCCGGTCTCTGTCCTCACACTTCCCTGGGATGCCGGCTATGGACGAGCTTTCTCTCCATGGTTTCTGTGACTCTGGGGATTCTGCGACTCCAGGGAGCCCAATCCCACCGGGCTGTGTCACTTTCTGTCTGATCTTTACTTCTCAGCCTACTCCGGCCTACTAACTCCTTCCTCCTCTTTTCCTCTATTTGTGCTTTCTGTCACCTGACCTACATTCCCCACCCACTTGCTCTCTAAACACACCACCCCTTGCCCGCCTAGAGTCACGAGCTCCGGGTTGGGTGCTGTGCTCCTGTGGATGTGTGTGCTGTGAGGGTGTTTGGTGCACAAACTGTCTATCTTCCTGCCTGGCTGGCATTGTTCCCTATGTGGCCACCCTGGTCGCAGGGGCGTCACATAAGCAAGAGATGGGGATTTTCCAGCAGTTGAGTGTAGCTGCTTACAGGCAGGTGTAAGGACACAATTGTGATGATGCGAGTGCTGTGTGTTTAGGAGAATTTATATCACCTGTTTGCTCCAGTCCTGTAGTGATTATTAGCAGTAAAAAATAATAAGGCTGCACATTATATAGAGAACGTTCTAGGAAAAGGCAGAGTTTGTGCTGCAGTCCAAAATAGGACTATACATAGCAAAGCCTGAAAAACCAACCAAAGCAAAGCTAATTAAAGATCGTGACTGCTAAGAAACTCTCAGAGCTAAAGAATAGGGAGAGTTAATTACATGTAAGTGTTGCTTTTGCATTTCATATGGAGCAAAAGTTCTTAATCGTTCAAGAGACCGATGGTGTCCATGCTTCTTATGGGACTACAATCACTTCTGCTACTACTCCATAGCTGGGCTAAGAAACTAGCCCCAGCATTCCACCTAGTTATCTTTTCCCTTTTCACATTTGCCTCCCAACCTGTGGATTGCTGGAACCATCAGAGACACAGGCACACGATACAGCTCTGATTTCCCAGGCCCTGCAAACCCGATGGAGGTTGAGGTACAATACTTTTTTTAATTAGCATCTATTATTGTACAATCATTTACATGACCTTTAACCTCCCTGGCGTTACGAATAATTCTGGAATTTTATGCTAAAAGCGTTACATTTTTTTTTTATGGAAATTTTGTGTTATGTACAGTAGGGCTGCAATTCTTAGTAATTACCTGATCAAAGAAGACTCTAGTAGACCTCTCAGATGTGATAAAGTTTGAAACATAAAATCATGAATTATAATTAACTAAATAATATAATTTTATTCAATAATCAATAATCTTTTACCTGGCGGTATGATTATGTCAGGAATTTTGTACTAAGGGTACTTTCACATCAGCGTTTTTTTTAAATCACGGCAGATGCGGTGAAAAAAACCAATCTGCCGCGATTACCGCATAACCGCGACACCTGCGGCACAGTTGCGGCAAGCCCCATGCAATGTCTATGGGGCTTGCGGCAACTGTGCCGCAGGTGTCGCGGTTATGCGGTAATTGCGGCAGATTGGTTTTTTTCACCGCATCTGCCGTGATTTAAAAAAAACGCTGATGTGAAAGCAGCCTAAATGCGGTACAATTTTTTTTCATAACAAATTTCTTTTATGGGCCGAAATTTTATACTTTTTTTTTTCCCACCCAGTTCCGCCTCCAATGAGCCGCTGCGGCTCACAGAGATGGAACCAGGAAGTCATATGGAGGCATCCGAAGGGGCTCTCACCGGCGATCACAGCGGTGGATCACCAGGAGAAGGGAAAGAGACTCCGCTGCCATTTACCCCGAGCGTCAGGGGCGGATCTACCATGGTGCAGCTGGTTCAGCTGCACCAGGGCCCCGACTGGGTAGGGGGCCCCTCAACCATCAGTAGGGGGCCCCCGTGACAGAGAAGAGGGTAACTGAGGGAAGCATCCAGCTTCCCTTGGGTGTTCCTGCCCCTTTTTTCGTCTGCAGCGCAGGCTCTAACCCTAACACCCTAGCCCTAACCCTAAGGGCCCCGTCACACGGGGCGACGGGGCTGGAGATGTCGGCGGTGAATGGCGGGGGCGCGCACACTCTCGCCGCCACCAGCGCCGTCCCCCGTTTAGACGGGGCGACTCCTCCAGCCCCGTGCCGCCGACCTGTAGGGCAGCATCGCCGCTGGGGTGTCTGACAACCCCGGCGGCGATGCAGGACAATGGGAGCCTATGGCTCCCATCGCCTGACAGGTCGCCACCGCCCGGTTACATGGGGCGATGTGTGCACGGGACCAGCGGCATCGCCCCTTTACATGTGGCGACGTAGGGGCGATGACGCCGGTGATAGGCCACGCCACCACGTCTCCGCATGAATGGGCAGCGATATCGCCCCGTGTGACGGGGCCCTTACCCTAACAATAACCCTAACCTTAGCCCTAGGAGAAGGGGGCGGCACCACATACCTATCATGGCGCCGGTGGCAAGGGGAGGTAAGACCTGCAGCAGGGGCTGTCAGAGCGCTTCCCCCCCCCCTCTTTCCGGACCTCACCCGCAGCTACAGCAGGGGCCGCCGGTGCTGGGCACAGAGGGCACCCGCGGCTGCAGTGACCGCGGGTGCTGGGAACAGATAGCACCCGCGGCTGGAGCAGGGGCCGCGGGTGCTGGGCACAGAGGGCACCCGCGGCTGCAGTAACCGCGGGTGCTGGGAACAGATAGCACCCGCGGCTGGAGCAGGGGCCGCGGGTGCTGGGCACAGAGGGCACCCGCGGCTGCAGCAGGGGCCGTGGGTGCTGGGCACAGAGGGCACCCGCAGCTGGAGCAGGGGCCGCGGGTGCTGGGCACAGAGGGCACCCGCGGCTGCAGTGACCGCGGGTGCTGGGAACAGATAGCACCCGCGGCTGGAGCAGGGGCCGCGGGTGCTGGGCACAGAGGGCACCCGCGGCTGGAGCAGGGGCCGCGGGTGCTGGGCACAGAGGGCACCCGCGGCTGCAGCAGGGGCCGCGGGTGCTGGGCACAGAGGGCACCCGCGGCTGCAGCAGGGGCCGCGGGTGCTGGGCACAGAGGGCACCCGCAGCTGGAACAGGGGCCGCGGGTGCTGGGCACAGAGGGCACCCGCAGCTGGAGCAGGGGCCGCGGGTGCTGGGCACAGAGGGCACCCGCGGCTGCAGTGACCGCGGGTGCTGGGAACAGATAGCACCCGCGGCTGGAGCAGGGGCCGCGGGTGCTGGGCACAGAGGGCACCCGCGGCTGCAGCAGGGGCCGCGGGTGCTGGGCACAGAGGGCACCCACGGCTGGAGAAGGGGGCGGCTATAGTGTAGCAG
>JARQOC010003662.1:0-14923 GCA_033576535.1 Allobates femoralis | reverse complement strand
AAGTTCAAGTCACCCAGACGATGGTGGGGATGTCGGGGGAGAGGGGGTTGGAGAAGCCAGGTGGTGAATTTGTCAAAGAAGGTAAGGGGGATCCAGGGGGGGGGGTAGACAACGGTCAGTTGGAGGTTGCAGGGGGAGTGGGATGCGAACAGCGTGGGGCCTCGAAGGAGGGGGGGGGGTTGTGTAAGTGGGTAAAAAGGAGCAGTAAAAGGCCAGATGTGGGCCAACACCTCTGCCACGGGTTTTTGGGGGGGCGGGGAGTGTGGGAGAGCATAAATCCACCGTAGGAAAAGGGCGGGCCGGGGAGGTTGTGTCAGAGGGGGTTAAAAGCCAGGTCTCTGTGAGGCCGAGGAATAAGAGTTTTTTTGAGATGAAAGGCCCCTGAATAAATGTGAGTTTGTTACGGACTGAGCGGGCTTTCCCAAAAGGCGCGGGGGAAAGGGGGACAGGGGGGGGCAGGGGGGGGGGAAGGGGTGGGGGAGGTTGGGGGGGTTTACGAGGGTTGGTGAGGGGTCTCAGATGGGATGGGGGGGAGTGAGGTGGTGGGGTTTGGGGTGGGCCAGGTTTAGGGGAGATGTCACAAGAGATTTGGGGGGGAGCAGGGAGAAGGGGTTTGGGGGGTGGGAGCAGGGGGGCTTCGTGGTGGGCATGACATTTAGAGATAGTGGGTTTCAATTTGGGGGGAAAATTCGGAGGATAGGGTGAGGTGGGTTTGGGAAAAAATGGAGGGTGAGAGCAGAATTCCTTTTTCACAGTGGGGGGATGAGTGGGGGTAGTAGGAAAATAGAGAAAGATGGGAGTGAAAGGGAGGAGAAGCGGGAACAAGGGGGGGGAGAGGGTGGGAGAGGTTTTGGGTTTGGGGGCAGAGATAGCCGGGTTTATCTGGTGTGGCAAGGGGGAGTTCAAAATGGTTTGGGTTTGGGTTTGCCGCGTTTGAGGTGCGGCCAGGTGAAGAGAAAGCAGTCCGGGGGAGGAGGTTTCGGTTCAGGGGTGAGGGGCAGTTTTGGTGAAAAGGGGGATCAGTCGAGGCCATTGCGGCCAGGACGAGTTGGCACAGGTGGAGCAGCCGTGGATGAGGTGATGCAGCCGGGGTGAAGTGAAGCAGCCGGGCTGGGGTGGAACAGTCGAGGATGAGGTGGTGCAGCCGTGGATGAGGTGATGCAGCCGGGGTGAAGTGAAGCAGCCGGGCTGGGGTGGAGCAGCCGAGGATGAGATGATGTAGTCCAGGAGGAGATGATGCCACCAGGGGGTGAGCTGAAGCAGGCGGGGGATGAGATGAAGCAGGCAGGGGATGAGAAGAAGTAGCCAGGGGATGAGATGAAGCAGCCAGGGGATGAAACGAAGCAGCCAGGGTATGAGACAAAGGAGCCAGGGGATGAGACGAAGCAGCCAGGGTATGAGACGAAGCAGCCAGGGGATGAGACGAAGCAGCCGGGGGGTGAGACGAAGCAGCCGAGGGATGAGATGATGCCGTAAGAGGAAGAGCTGATGCAGCCAGAGGATGAGATGTAGCAGCCGGAGGATGAGATGAAGCAGCTGGAGGATGAGATGAAGCAGCCGGAGGATGAGATGGAGCAGCCAGAGGATGAGCTGAAGCAGCCGGAGGATGAGCTGGAGCAGCCGGAGAATGAGCTGGAGCAGCCGGAGGATGAGCTGAAGCAGCCGGAGGATGAGCTGAAGCAGCCGGAGGATGAGATGATGTAACCGGAGGATGAGATGATACGATGATGCAGCCAGAGGATGAGATGATGCAGCCAGAGGACGGGGGTGGCATAGCCGGTGGTGAGGTGGCACAGTCAGGGGGCGGAACCGGTCTGGCGTTGGGTGTAGGAGCAAGATGCTGAGATGCACAACTATACACTATATGGAAGCCATTATAATATATTGAGGGCTCTGTGGGGGGCATGATAATACTTTGGAGGGGTGTGGGGAGCCTTTATACTTTAAGCAGGGCTGTTTGAGGATTATGTTGGGGGCCATTATACATTGTGAAATTGTGAAGAGGTATAGGGGCCATTATACTGTATTTAGGTCCATTATATTGTATGAAGGCCTGTATCGGGGTAACAGTTGGAGATCATACTGTGCCAGTGTAGTTGAGGGGCTTACATTAGGGTCATCATATTGTGCATATGGAGGAATTCACTGTGGCGCATCATATAGTGTTTGGGGGGCACTTTTGTTGACATCACACTTTATGGCTGTAACGAAAGAGGAATCAAGGGGCTTCAATAGATGGAAAAATGTAAAGGGGCACAAAATAGAGAATGTGTGGGGCTGTATGGAGAGGGGGCAGCATGCGGGGACAGTATGTCAAGTTTGGGGACTTTGACGAGGGAGTATAAACCGTGGGCAGTATAGGAGGATTCAGTGTACAGGATAGTGTGACCAGGGAGCCCAGTATGGAAAGGAAAGGGCAATGTGATGAGGGGGCAGTGTGGAGTGCATTCGCCAGAAGAGGGACAGTGTAAAAATCATATTTTGAGTAGGGAACAGTGAGGATGAGCAATTATTTATTCCGGGGCACAGTGTAGGGCAGATATTTTTACTAAGGTAAATGTTGATTATTCTGCTATCTTTAAGCGTATCGTGCCAGGATGTGCTGCAGAAGACCAGAAGAGATGGAAATCTGCAGAGGTAAGCTATGTGAAAAGTAATCATAATGTCTGGACAGGATGAAGAAAAGAAAAAGACAACCCCGATCAGAGACAAGGTCATCTCTAAGGTACCTAGATGTAAATGATTTTTTGTAATAATGACTAATTCTCATCAGAGCTGTGGTTCCTGTATGCTTTCATTGATGGCTGGTAACAACAGCTTCCAGTATGTCCTAACCATTGCTAATGATGTAGTAGGAGTTGTGGGTTAATGTTGTACAAATGTGTATGGGTCTGACCTGACATTACAATTGTTTTACCATGTACTGATGGTGGTTCTGATGTTGAATTTTGGTACTGATGAGGGTTGTGATTTATATAATGATGTATTTATATATTTCTGTACCTCTGGTGGGTCTGGTTATGTATTTCTGTACTTATGAAGGCTTTGACATAGTGTTTCTGTACCTCTGGTGGGTCTGGTGATACATTTCTGTAGTTATGAGGGTTTTGACTTTGTATTTCTGTTCTGAATTTGCTTGGCTAGATTTGGCCAGATGCAGTATAAAAAGGCCTGCAAACACAGGTGTAGCTCTCTATACAGCAGTGCTGCTCACCTGCCTGGCAAACAGTGCTACTAGCCAAAAAGGATTTGCTTGGCTAGGTTTGGCCAGATGTAGTAACAAGGGCTTGCAAACAGAGGAGATATAGCTCTCTATATAGCAGTGCTGCTCACCTGCCTGTCACACACTGCTACTAACCAAAAAGGATTTGCATGGCTAGATTTGGCCAGATGCTATAAAAAACGCTTGTAAAGCACGGGATCTATGTAGTTTTTAACACAGCATTGGAACACACCTGGCTGGCAAACACTAATTTTAAGCCCTATAAGGGCTGTTTTTGGAAGGCGTCCCTAAACCTACTATCTATCTCCATATGTAACTGGGAATGGAATCACTATGTAACTATCTTTCTCTGTAGTGCACACAGCAGCAGCGGTGGTGTCTGACACTGAGCTGCAACACTGAGAAATTGGAGAGGAGGAGAAATTGCTGGTTCTTATATGGCAAGGACATGTAACATACCCAGTCAATGACACAAGCCCTTGTGTGCAAAAAGTGCACTTTGCTCTATGCGTGCTGATTGGCTGACAGACCATATCACCCACACTAAGTAATGGAAAGAATAAAAATGGAGATCTGCATTTATTTGACCACAGACCTCTCCCTTGCCTCCCCTCCCTACTGCCTGCTATTCCGAGACACTGAGACTCATAATAACGTTGAACAAAAGCAATACTGTGAATAGTCAGTACCATTTTTGGTCAACAAAGTTATCGAACATAACCTTCAATTACTGAATTTTTAGCAAATCATTCACATTTGTCGAACCACTCAAACATAGCTGAAAACAGGTTGAATTTGAAATTGGTGAACATGCTCAATCATATATCAGTCATCGCTATTGATGAGAGCCTTATATACCAGGATGGGGACCATATACCAGGATGTAGGCCATATACTAAGATGGGGTCATATACCAGAATGGGGGCCATATGTTATGAAAAAGGATATATTCCAGGATGGGAGCTATATACAAAGATGGGGGCCATATACCAGCATGGTGGCTCATATATTCCAGGAGGGGGGGCATGTTTCAGGATGAGGACCATACATACAAGAAAGAGGGCCATATTTTGTTGTGAGGGCCATATATTCCATGAAGGGGCCATATTCAAGGATGGGGAATTATATATACCAGGATGGGGGCCATATTCCAGGAGGAAGCTATACATACCAGGATGGGGACCATACAAACAAGGATGAGGGATCATACCTAACTGGATGGGGACATATACTTTGATGGGGGATCATATACCATGATGGGGCATATATACCAGAATGGGTATTATATACCAGGATGGTGGTTCTTATATTCCAGGATGGGAGCCATGTTCTTGATGAGGACCATATATACCAGACTGGGGACCATATTCCATTGTGAGGGCCATATATACCAAGAAAGGGGCCATATTCAAGGATAGGGAATCATATATACCAGGATGGGGGCCATATTCCAGGTTGAGGCCATACATACCAGGATGAGGGAACATAATAACTGGCTGGGGGAACATATACCTTAATGGGGAATCATATACCAGGATGTGTCACATAAACCAGAATTGGTATTATTTAACAGGATGGAGGATCATCAGTGTGTGCTACATATATCAGGATGAAGGACATGCACAGTATATCAGGATGGAAACATATACCTTGGAAGGGGCCAAGGACAAGGGACATTAATACATGATTTGAGGCCATTACCCCAATAACAGTATCAGAAGCAGATCCCCCCATAACAATGAGTCATGAAAACATTTGTTGCTTTTCAAACTTTTCATCCCTATTTTCCTCCTTTAAAACCTGGGGGTGTCTTATGGTTGGGAGCATTTTATAATCCAAACAAATATGGTCTTGCAAAATGGTACCAGTTAAAAATCAATTGATTCTGGAAAAAATATAACAACTCTAATACAGATTGTTTGTTGGTAAAATAAAAAAGGTTATAGCTCTTAAAATTTGGAATTGAAAAACCAAATACATTTCTATATCAAAAAATCAAGTTCCTCCTCAGATCTGTGAAAATAGAGGTTTCCCAAATTACTAGTAGCTCTAAGGTGCTGAAAAGTTACCCTCAAAACCAATAAAGTAAACGTCACTCTTCAAAAGACAGATGGCACCTACTACTGAGCCCTGAAAATTAAAGGGAACATGTAAGGTCCCATATGCTGTCCAAGTCTGCAGCATTTTCATTTGTAGGTTATAATTCTCTTCTTAACCAGTCTTGTATAATATCATTCTCTAAAATCAGTGTGCTATTACTGCTATTACTTCAGTTTTTCTTATGCTAATTACGGCCTTGACTATTCAAAGAAACGCTGTTTCCCTAGACTAGTTGACCCTCTTTCCATGTTATCAAACCCATGTGGGAGTATCAACATGATTGCCATGAGCTGTCATCATGGTCAGCTCCTAGAAATCTCATGCATATGCACGGCTCATGTCAGCAGGGTGAGGACTATCAAACTTGTTGGGATATTGTTTTGAGTATTTTCAGGTGTGCATTATTTAAAATCAGTTTTGGAATATTCAGATATATAGGCTGTCCAATTTTATTTAAAAACCTAATAGGTCTGTAAAAAAATAATTTTTAACTTTTGTTTAAAAAAAGTGAAAATATGGTAAACGTTTAGCTCTTCTACATCTTAACACAATAAATGAAAGGACACTTGAGAAATGATGTCAGCGTAAAGAAGTATCAGCAATCACTGTGGATTTGTTGGAAACTTCAATAGAACTTGCAACAAGGGATCATATCCAATCCTGTATGTACAAATAGAAATTAAAAGGCACAATTCAGTAAAATTCAGTTACATATTATCTTCCATATTTCTTAAATACATCAAATACAATGATGCAAAAAAAAAAAAAACAGCAAGTGTACTTACATTTCAGTTGTTAGGGTTCACCAGTCATTTTTTTTACACCAACCGGCTTTCATCAGTGATTTTAGTCACGAGTTCATACAACTTTTTTAAGGGTTTACCGTAAGTGAAATTCATTATAAGTTTTATTAGTTTTTCTGATCATGAAAAAATGAATTTTCTCCATTTTCTTCCATCCAACAGTCTATGAAAATTGGACTGCCCTCAGAAGACACTTGAATCAAAATCAAATATGTCATGTCTCTGTGATGTTTTGTAGTAAAATCACGGACATGTGAATGACTCCATTTACAATTATAGGTATGAGTACTATCTGTGAAAAATGTATGCAACAAATGGATGTCTGAATGACCCCCTAGACCAGTGATGGCGAACTCCAGGCTTCGAGTGCCGCACACAGTCCAGGTTTTCAGGATTTCCTTACAGTTTGACAGTTGGTAGTTTGATTGCCAACTGTCAAATGCAATGGAAATCCTGAAAACCTGGACTGTGTGTGGCACTCGAGGCCTGGAGTTCGCCATCCCTGCCCTAGACGGAGCTGCAAATGACTTCATGGATACGTCAGCAGAGGCACAGGTGAGTACAGCAAGAGATCGCACACGGGATATTTAAAGGGTGTTCCACTTACCATATTTTTCGGACTATAAGATGTACTTTTTTGCTTTAACATTTATCTGTGGTGGGGCTTTGCTGGCTGTTGGCTGGGCAGTATATTTAAAGCTGGTCACTGGAGCTTTGAGCAGTCTGCAGCAGCTGCTGGTGGTAATCATGTGGACCAGCTGTTTAAGTTAACATAATCATTTACCAGACAAAATAAAAAATGGAAACAAAATGAGCAAATACTAAAAACTAAGTAAGAAGTAATAGTACATATAAATAACAAATGGTACTTAGAACACATTGCATTTGATAAAAAAAAAATAGCTGCATCAAGGAGTGAGTAGCTATTGCTGAGTCTGTCATGCCACTGTTGAAGAATTAAAGGGAACCTGTCAGCTAGTTTATGCCTGTCCAGCTATCACTGTCTGTAGCTGCAGCTTTATAATACCAGTCTAATCATCCCTGTCTGAGCTCAGAGTGTAATGTGAAAGGTGAAAGAAAAGCATTTATACACTTACATTTCCTTATGTAATGAGGCAGTCAGTCCCCAGCTTGAAAGACGGAGACTGTTTGGCAGGTTAATAGTTAACATTTCAGCCTTGTGCTAGAACATGTTGGGAGACCTGATGTGATGTCACAACCATGTGACTACAATAGGCGGAGCTAAGTTCTCATAGAACATAATATGTTTGCTGACTTAGCTCCACCCACTATAATCACATGATCATTACATCACACAGGTCCTTTAGCTATCCAAGTTAAAAGTGAGTTAACTATTATCCTGCCAGACAGTCTTCCTCCTCCAAGGTGGGAACTGAAATGTAAGTGTATAAATGCTTTTCTTTCACCTTTCACATTACACTCTGAGCTCAGACAGGGATGATTAGACTGGTATTATAAAGCTGCAGCTACAAACAGTGATAGCTGGAGGGGCATAAACCACCTGACAGGTTCCCTTTAATAAGAACTGTTACTGAAGGCATTTTGTTTTGGTTGTCATACTAAAGTGCACCAATGGTTCCTTTACGCGGGTTAACATCTGTGGCATTTGATCCCCATAATTGGACTGTATTATTTGCATTACTGTAGACATTACTGCGTTATGTGTTTGTTATTTGTTAGGAGTGTGCTTGATGTCACTGAAAGGGGAAATGTAACGTATATCATTCTGGTTTATTGCAATGCATATTTTGTGTTTTCTTTAGAATATTGTATAAAATTATTTGTTTACTGCTCATCGGTATTGCCCATGATCTTGGCACCTTTCACTCCTCCTGTAAATAAACCTATTAAGTATTTTAACCTCATCTCTTGAGATTGTCTACAGAGCACAGACAGGGTTCTCCCGAGTTGACCCCTGACAGAAAAGTAAGGCCCTTCCACAAGCTCCTAGAGCACCTATCCAAATTTAGATGGACACACTGCACCATATTTTCAAATTGAAGTGAGAATTACTGGACACCCTGCCCATGGAGGTGGCTTAAAGAAATCTTGTATATATTTATTTATTTTTTTTTTTTTAAATCTGTCAGCAGAGTTTTGTCAAGTATCCCGAAGACTACATGCTGTAAGGGATAACACAAAGAATTCAGTATGTTATTAAGGTCCATGCTGTTGTTTATTTGTAATAATTTTTTTAGCACCATGACCTTATCATTGCTGGACTACATTGCCTCTAGCACAATAGTCATACACACCGCTCCTGTGATTAGCAGCTCATTGTCAATGTACAATGTCTATAGAAAGCTTGGTGTGGGCAGGGGCAGCTCTCTGAACTCTGCTGCATTGCTAAATCTAAAATCTTTGATTTTGTCAGATCTGCTGCATCCAGTAAACTAAGGGTGCTTTCACACTGGCATTTTTGCCCAGATCTGCCGGATCTGGGCAAAAAAAATGCATCAGCCACAAGTGCCGCCTGATGGCGGCACTTGCGGCACGCTTGCAGCAAGCCCCATGTATTGTCTATTGGGCTTGCGGTAAGTATGCGGCAGTTGCGGCAGATGTGGCCGCGAAAAAAAACACCGCTGACCACGTTTGTTTTCATGTCCGCATCTGCTGCAACTGCCGAAAACGCACTTGCCGCGTCTGCCGCAGACCTACCGCAAGCCCAATAGACAATGCATGGGGCTTGCTGCAAGCGTGCCGCAAAAACGTCACTGTGAAAGCACCCTAAAGGTACCTTTACACGCCGCTACAACAGGGTGGAAACAACCGGGTTTATGAGACAAATGTATCTTGCACCGTCAAATCAACCCGAGGTAGCGGCGTGTAAAGTAGGTTGTTGCCACCCGTCACTTGCGGCACCTGTTTCAGAGCAGTGCTCTAAAACAGGTTGATTTCAACCCGATGGTAACGGCGTCTAAATACGGTAGGGTAAGGTTTTTTCGTCACCTAGATAACTCCCCTGGGCGTGACACAGCCTCCGGGAAACCACCCCCCTTCAGCGATCATTGGTGGAAGCTCCTGCATTGCGATTGGTTGTCGCTGCATAGGGCGGCATATTTCATGAGCTGACCAGTCACACTACGCAATTGCTCGAGCGTCATGTATTAGTCAGCCTCCTGCGCTTCTGGCCAATCATGATGCTATTGCTTTGTCCTATCAGTGTACGAACGTCTCGTAATCCACAATTCTGGCATGCCTATGTGTTGTTCCTGCTGCACCAGGTCCTCCCATATCACCTTCTGTTGCAGCGTGTAAATGAGATAAGGTGCTCTACAGCAGGTAACTTGAAGCACCCGGCGGTGCATCCAGAGGTAGATTAAACCTTCTGTAGAGCACCTTGTAGCGGCGTGTAAAGGCGGTATCGGGTACCGTTTGTAACCGTTGGTGCGTGCTCGTGCACGTGAAGCACCCAGTTGTTTCCTCCCTGTTGTAGCAGTGTGTAAAGGTACCTTTAGTCATACATTGTTGGGTACGGTGTCTCTTTGCTTACACCATGCTTCTCTCATATGAGGTAGCAAATATTTTCTTTCAGATTCCCTTTAACAATACTTTTTGACATCTTATTATTCTGAGAACCATTAGTTTTTACCGAATTACAATATACTGCACTTAACATTAGCAGCAGATGCTTCTTCGTCAGTTAAGGTACCTTTACACGCCTCCACAACAGGGTGGAAACCGGGTGCTTCACGTGCAGGACAAAGCAATAGCATCATGATTGGCCAGCCAGCGCAAGAGGCTGACTAATACATGATGCTCGAGCAATTACATAGTAACATAGTAACATAGTTTTTAAGGTTGAAGGAAGACTTTAAGTCCATCTAGTTCAACCCATAGCCTAACATGTTGATCCAGAGGAAGGCAAAAAAAACCCCATGTGGCAACACTAATCTCCACATTGGGGGAAAAAATTCCTTCCTGACTCCAGATACGGCAATCAGACTAATTCCCTGGATCAACGCCCTATCAAAGAATCTAGTATATATAACCGGTAATATTATAGTTTTCAAGAAAGGCATCCAGGCCCTTCTTAAATGTTAGTAGTGACTCACTCATTACAACATCATGTGGCAGAGAGTTCCATAGTCTCACTGCTCTTACAGTAAAGAATCCGCGTCTGTGATTATGATTAAACCTTCTTCCCTCCAGACGTAGAGGATGCCCCCTTGTCCCAGTCTCAGGCCTAAGAGTAAAGAGATCATTAGAAAGGTCTCTGTACTGCCCCCTCATATATTTGTACATTATTATAAGATCACCCCTAAGCCTTCGTTTTTCCAAGCTAAATAACCCCAAGTTTAATAACCTGTCTTGGTATTGCAGACCCCTTAGTCCTCTAATAACTTTTGTCGCTCTTCTCTGGACCCGCTCTAGTTCAGCTATGTCTTTCTTATACACCGGAGACCAGAATTGTACACAGTATTCTAAGTGTGGTCGCACTAGTGACTTGTATAGAGGTAAAATTATGTTCTCCTCATGAGCATCTATGCCTCTTTTAATACATCCCATTATTTTATTTGCCTTTGCAGCAGCTGCCTGACACTGGCCACTAAATGTGAGTTTGTCATCTACCCATACACCCAGGTCTTTTTCAGTGATAGTTTTGCCCAGTGTTTTATAATTAAGCACATAATTATACCCTTTGTTTCCTCTGCCCAAGTGCATGACTTTACATTTATCCCCATTAAAGCGCATTTGCCATTTAGCAGCCCAAGCTTCTAGTTTACATAAATCCTCCTGTAATATAAAATTGTCCTCCTCTGTATTGATTACCCTGCAGAGTTTAGTGTCATCTGCAAATATTGAGATTCTACTCTGTATGCCCCCTACAAGGTCATTAATAAATATATTAAATAGGAGCGGGCCCAACACTGACCCCTGTGGTACCCCACTGTTAACTGTGACCCATTCTGAGTGTGTTCCATTAATAACCACCCTTTGTTTCCTATCACTAAGCCAGTTCTTAACCCACTTACACATATTTTCCCCTATCCCCATTGCCCTCATTTTATGTATCAACCTTTTGTGTGGCACCGTATCAAAAGCTTTTGAAAAGTCCATATACACCACATCCACTGCATTTCCTTGGTCCAGTCCAGAACTTACTTCTTCATAGAAGCTTATTAGATTAGTTTGACAGGAACGGTCCCTCGTAAAACCATGTTGATAATGGGTCATGAGGTTATTTTTGTTCAGATACTCCAGTATAGCATCTCTTAGAAAACCCTCTAGGATTTTACCCACAGTAGAGGTTAAGCTTACTGGCCTATAATTTCCAAGTTCAGTTTTTGTCCCCTTTTTGAATATTGGCACCACATTTGCTATACGCCAGTCCTGTGGTACAGACCCTGATATTATGGAATCTTTAAATATTAAAAATAATGGTCGATCTATGACAGTACTTAATTCCTGCAGCACTCTGGGGTGTATCCCATCTGGGCCCGGGGATTTGTCAATTTTAGTGATTTTTAGACGATACCGTACTTCCTCTTGGGTTAAGCAGGTGACGTTTAATTGAGAATTTTTGTTATCACTGATCATATTGTCTGTCATGGGATTTTCTTGTGTAAATACTGTTGAAAAAAAGTCATTTAGCATATTTGCTTTTTCCTCATCCTCATCCACCATTTCACCCAGACTATTTTTAAAGGGGCCAACACCATCATTTTTTAGTTTCTTACTATTTATGTAGTTAAAAAATATTTTGGGATTCTTTTTACTTTCTCTGGCAATGAGTCTCTCTGTCTCAATCTTTGCTGCCTTGATTTGCTTTTTACAAATGTTATTTAATTTTCTGTATTTATTTAATGCTTCATCACTACCTACTTGCTTTAATTCCCTAAATGCTTTCTTTTTGTCACATATTGCACTTCTTACCGCTTTATTTAGCCATAGTGGTTTCCTCCTATTTCTAGCATGCTTATTCCCATAGGGTATATATTGTGCACAGGTCCTATTCAGGATGCTAATAAACATCTCCCATTTGTGTTGTGTACTTTTATGTCTCAGGACATCGTCCCAGTTTATTGCACTAAGATCATCTCTCAACCGTTGGAAATTTGCCTTCCTGAAGTTTAGTGTCCTTGTGGCCCCTCTACTACACGTCTTAGTAAAGGATACTTGAAAGCTTATTAAGTTATGATCACTATTACCCAAGTGACCTCCAACCCGTATATTTGATATGCGGTCTGGCCTGTTGGTTAATATTAGGTCCAGCAGTGCCCCCCTTCTTGTTGGGGTCCTGAACCAGTTGTGAAAGGTAATTGTCTCTTATAGTTTTCAAAAACTTATTACCTTTGCTAGAACTGCAGGTTTCTGATCCCCAATGTATTTCAGGGTAGTTGAAGTCCCCCATAATAATGACTTCTCCCTGAGTCGCTGCTTCATCTATTTGCTTTATGAGGATATTCTCCTCCACTTCCATTATTGTTGGGGACTTATAACAAACCCCTATCAGTAATTTATTATTTTTTCCCCCTCCCCTTATCTCCACCCACAGAGACTCTACATTTCCATTAGATTCACCTATATAATCACGCAGGATGGGTTTTAAGGATGATTTTACGTATAAACATACACCTCCTCCTCGCCTATTTGTACGGTCATTTCTGAACAGACAATAGCCCTGTAAATTAACAGCCCAGTCATGACTCTCATCCAGCCAAGTCTCCGAAATCCCCACCATGTCATAATTATTTTCCAACAAAATCAATTCTAATTCCTCCATTTTGTTGGTGAGGCTTCTGGCATTAGTGAACATGCACTTTATGCATCTCTCTTTACCTCTATTCCTTCCTACTAGATTGACTGTTCTAACCCCACCCCCCATGCCACCCCCAATTTTATTACTTGTGCCCAGGTTACTGTTTACACTATCTTCCCCTCCTATACAATGAATACCCTCCCCCCCAATCCCTAGTTTAAACACTCCTCCAACCTTCTAGCCATTTTCTCCCCCAGCACAGCTGCACCCTCCCCATTGAGGTGCAGCCCGTCCCTAGCATAGAACCTGTAGCCAACAGAGAAGTCGGCCCAGTTCTCCAGGAACCCAAACCCCTCCTTCCTACACCAATTCCTGAGCCACTTATTTATCTCCCTAATCTCCCGTTGCCTCTCTGGTGTGGCACGTGGTACAGGCAGTATTTCAGAGAATACTACCTTGGAGGTCCTTGCCTTAAGCTTGCAGCCTAATTCCCTGAAATCATCTTTAAGGACCTTCCACCTACCTCTAACTTTGTCATTTGTGCCAATGTGCACCATGACCGCTGGGTCCTCACCAGCCCCTCCCAGTAATCTGTCAACCCGATCAGCGATGTGCCGGACTCGAGCGCCAGGTAGGCAGCACACTGTTCGACGATCCCTGTCTTTGTGACAGATTGCCCTATCTATTCCCCTAATAATTGAGTCCCCCACTACCAGCACCTGTCTGGCCTGCCCTACTCTCCTGTTTTCCCCCTTACTGGAGCAGACACTCCTCTGGCTTTCAGAGGTCATGCCCTGCTGCAGCAGTGCTGTACCTGAACTCACACCCCCTCATCTGCCAACATAGCAAATTTATTGGAGTGTGCCAGATCAGGGCTAGCCTCCCTGGCACCCTTCCCTCTACCCCGCCTTCTAACTGTCACCCAGCTAGCTACCTCATGGTCCTGAGGCTCCATAGTACCATCCTCCCCCACATCTATCCCATTGAGCAGCTGTTCAGTGAGCAGCAGACTCCTTTCCATATTGTCTATGGATCTCAGCGTTGTCAGTCGTTCATTTAGATCCAGTATCTGGGCTTCCAAATGCACAACGTACTCACATCTCACACAGCAGTATGCACCCTCGGCCGGCTGGTCAAGGAATGCATACATGTGGCAAGATGTACACTGGATGGCATTGCCAATCATGGAGCTCATTTCCTAATGGGGATTGCACCAGACAGAAATGATAAGTAAAAAGAAATGCAAAGTATTAATAAAATACAACCAGCAATTCAGTAAGTCCTCCCTTCCAAACTCCCTGAATCCAAAGTCACTGAATCACAAGTCACACACTTACTTCTGTCGCACTTGCTCTGTCACACAAAGCTCGCGGTCACACTCGCTAGAGAATCAGATATAAAGAGGTTTTTTTTTTTTTTCTTTTTTTCCCTTAGCAGCAAATCAGCCTGTATCTCAGTGCACTTCCAAGGGACTGGAAGCCCCAACCAGCTGCTTCTTATAAACCCTTAATTATGCACCCCCACCCTTAATTAACCCCTTGTAAGTATAGCTACACCACAGGTTTTAAGTGCAAGTAGTTAACCCTTTAACTTACAGGTAGTAAAATAAGAGACTATAAACTTGTAGAGAGAAAAGAAAGATAAGAAGCCCAATAAAATTAAAAGGTGAAAAAAAACAAAAACAAACAGTCAGCAATTCACACAGGTATTTGTTGCAGGATTCCCAAACACCTCCTCACTGAATCACAAGTCACACACTTACTTCTGTCGCACTTGCTCTGTCACACAAAGCTCGCGGTCACACTCGCTAGAGAATCAGATATAAAGAGGTTTTTTTTTTTTTCTTTTTTTCCCTTAGCAGCAAATCAGCCTGTATCTCAGTGCACTTCCAAGGCGTCCAATTGCGTCGTGTGACTGGTCAGCTCATGAAATATGCCGCCCTATGCAGCGACAACCAATCGCAACGCAGGAGCTTCCTCCAATGATCGCTGAAGGGGGGTGGTTTCCCGGAGGCTGTGTCATGCCCCAGGGATTTATCTAGGTGGCGAAAAAACCTTACCCTACCGTATTTAG
>JARQOC010003661.1:0-14923 GCA_033576535.1 Allobates femoralis | reverse complement strand
TGCTGCTCATTTCATAGATGTTTTGTTTAAAAGTATAAAGGCTACTTCACATGCTACGATATCGTTGAACGATATCGTTAGCTATGTCACGTGACTGCGATCGTTTCGACATAGTTAGTGCGTTGTCACACGCATGGATATCGTTAACAATGTTAAATTTGGCAACATACTAGCTACCTTGAGAAGAACTAGTGAACCATTTTACAAAGCGGCAGGAATAGGAGAATTGTGGACGACATCGTTCAAAAAGGTGTCACATTGAACAATGTTGCTGCTTCCAAAGACGTTAATTGAACGATGAATAATAGATTTGAGGTCAGGATCTCAAATTTTTGATGAATGATCTAACGATTTGTCGTTTCAAGATCATAGGTTTACACGCAACGATGCACAAATGAGATTATTCGAACGATCAAAAAAGCGTGACATTTCAACGATATCGTAGCGTGTGAAGTAGCCTTAAGACTGCAGAAATAGCCAAGTACAGTACTCAACCTCTGCTCAATTCAGACAAGTCTCTACAGGGCCCAGATCTCATGGGGGTTGGGAAGTTCTACAATATCCTATAGATGGGGAGAACGTCCATACTTAATGCAATCCCATTAATCAGCAATTTAATTTTTTCTCCCCCTCTCCCAAGAGGAATAACTTTTTTTTATATTTTCACCAACATAGCTACATGAGGGCTTGTTTTTTCTGAAAGCAGTTGTACTCTTGAATGACACCAATCATATTGCCATATAATATACTGGGGAAAAAAAAAACAAAAAAGGGCAAAATTTCCAGAAAAAAATTCCACAATTTCACTTTTGTGAAAAAGTTATATGAGGGCTTATCTTTTGCAGTTGGACCATGTGCATGCCCGCGTTGCTCAAAGGTAAGTCCAGCAATAAGTTTACATGGCCAGTCTGTTCCTGAGAAATTAACACTGATATGTCAATGAGGCAATAAATCTAAAGCCTCTGTCAGTCCAGCTCTGTTTAAAGCCTCTGCCTGCTTGACTAATAGCCTGTATGCTGTGTGACTTCAGACAAAGGAGCTGGTGCTGGACAAAGACTAGAGCCCAATTGGCAGAGGCTGCAGATCTGGCTTCAGCCTCATCACCATATCGACAGACAGACGGACTGGCCATGTAAAGATATTGTAGCCCTTTCACACGTAGAAATAGTTATGGGGTGGAAATCTGTCACCAAGTTTTTCTTCTCTATTTGAAAGCTGCATAATGTAGGGACAGAAACCCCAATTCCATCAATGTGTCATTTACTAAGCTGCTGTCTGCAGTTATAATAAATAAGGCTACTTTCACATACCGATTTTCAGGGAGCCGATGCTGTCCGATATAAATCGGACAGCATTGGCTCCCTTCTGATGCCTGTAATCGGGTGCCAAATAGGCACCCGATTCCGGCATAAAATCGGCGCCGGGCTGCAAAAAAAGAAAAAAAAAAAAAAAAAAAGTTTATTCTCACCTCTCCCCGAGCCCCCGCCGTCTTCCACCATCTTCCTCTAGGTTCCCGGTGGCTCTCGCAGGCTGCCGGTGTCAGCAGAGGTGTACCTCTGCTGTACACAGGACCTGCGATGATGTCACAGTCACATGACCACGGGTTCACCATGGTGAACCCGTGGTCATGTGACTGTGACATCATCGCAGGTCCTGTGTACAGCAGAGGTACACCTCTGCTGACACCGGCAGCCTGCGAGAGCCACCGGGAACCTAGAGGAAGATGGCGGAAGACGGCGGGGGCTCGGGGGAGGTGAGAATAACCTTTATTTTATTTTTTTTTAACACTTGTGCTCCTAGTTAGGAGCAGTTTTACTGTACTGAGCATGCTCAGTACAGTAAAACGGGGTCCGAGGAGACAGATGTTTCCTCGGACCCTTCTCCATAGAGCCCCATGTTATAGGGATCGGACCTAATCGGATGTGCACTAAATGCCATCCGATTTGGTCCGATCCGAATCTGTCAGATTTTATTTTCGGTGCTAAAATCGGAGCAGGCTCCGATTTTAGCACCGATAATAAAATCGGACAGAATCGGATCGGACCAAATCGGATGGCATTTAGTGCACATCCGATTCGGTCCGATCCCCATAGGGATACATGGGGTCCGAAAATCGGTCCGATGCTGTCCGATTTTTTTCGGACAGCATCGGAAATGCGAAAATCGTTATGTGAAAGCACCCTAAAATCTGTTATCTGCAGCAGATTTACCTGTTCTCTAAATGCTGAGCTCTGCGTGATTGTCAGCTTTCTATGTACACTGTGCAGAAGAAATAAGCTGTCAATGAATGGGGGGACTGGATTATATAGGACTACATGACAGCAGTTTACTAGTCCCCTAGTGAATCTCCTGCAGCTAAAAGTTATTTCATCAAAACTACAGAAAGCAGCCCAGTAATAGACACATTGCAGAATTCAGTCTGTCTTCACATCACGCAGCTTTCATAAGGTAGCTAAGTGAATCTGTCACCAGGTTTTAAGGCCAATACCCTGTGCTAAGGTAAACCTGTATATAGAGTATTGAGGTTCAGAATCAAGTTGGGTACTTACCCCAATATCATCCACCAACATTTTATCCAGGCCAACAGGACCGAGTGAGCTTTTAACAATGTTAGCAATAGATGCAGCTGCCATCACTGAAAGAAAAAAAATAGAGGGGGGTAAAGCTGCCTCAATAACATATAACAAGTCATTATGATATACAGCATACTTGATTACAATTATAGATCTGCAAGGACAGCACAGACAATCCCCATCAGAAGACATCATGTAGTAAAACGGCCTTGGACTGAGGCGGCTGATGGGATCCACCCTTTAGTGACCACGCCAGATTATTCAAATTGGACACGTCACTTCATGGGGGAAAAACTAACGTTTCCACATATCCCAGCGATGTTGAGACAGTTTATTTTTATATGATTACATTTTGTGGTTATAATATATTTAGGTCAATATGATGAGTCTTATTTCTAAAAATACCAGAAACATAACAAAAACCTCAGCAATATACAAACTGATTATTCCTTTAATCCAGACAGCCATTATTTGGCCATGAACTGACATGGCAACCATCAGGATCACACAATCATGACCTCAGGATGCCAATGGGGGTAAATAAAAAGCACTTCTAACCATCTAGATGCCAGTCAGCATTGACAGCAGCATCTGAGGCTTTAAACAACAGTGGTCTGTTCCAACACTGATCATGACTGGTGCAGCGGGTGGTCAGCTATAGTGTACAGCTGACAGCGGCTGCGTTTCCACCTGTCAGAGAAGGATATTCACATATCTCCGGTCAGGGCGACCAGGGCTGCGGAGTCGATAATCCAAACCTCTGACTTCAACTCCCTCATACACGGCTCATGTGTAAGTGATACATTTATTGTAGTAATATGTGAACATCAGACTTTAATCATTGATAGAAGATAATAAAGTGCCCCAGACCCAGAAATTGGCATCCGGAGGCCACATCCGATCCCGTCCTTTACTGTCCTGCAAAAAATAGGATCCCAACGGACAGGAAAAAGATGCAATGTGAAACCAGCCTTAGTATCCCTCTTCTTGCTCATGCATTATACCTTTCCATTTAAGAGGTTTGTTTACATATGCCGTTATGTATTAATAGTGGAGCAGCACGAGCAGCTAGTAATACTACATAACCGATTTGTTAGCTACATCTACCGGTATAGTAACACTTGTAAATTTGTGTGTTCTACATAGCATAATATTCTAAAACTAAGCATTGTGAATAGCAGTCTGTATCATTATGAGTTTGTATGTGTGTTTTTAATTTGCACTTTGTATTAAGGTGGTGTTTTGGTCAGATCCGCCCCATTTATGGAAGAGGATCTGACATCACACCATATGCACAGGACCCGGGAAGCGGTAGCACCGCCAAATGGCGTGCCGTAGTCCGCTGCCTCCTACTCCCTCTCCTTGCGCACATGTCATTCCTTGAGGATGAATAAATAATCGGAGCAGAAAACCACCATCGGTGAGTGCCACTTTTCATTTCTTCATCAATAAGTAACAAATATTTCAGCTAAGCTGAGGGTTAGGAACCCAGTTCAAGGGACACACCTCGACGTGGTTACTGGGCGGTCTATTAATATGGCCATATTGTTAAAGCCAAGTGCCTCATTTTCTTTTTTGCTTAGCTGAAATATTTTTGTATTCTATATAAGTCACAGCAGGACTGTCAAAACGTGTAGTGTTTGATAAAACTAATAAACAGGTCTGTAATGATATTCTTCTGGAGTGTCTCCCTTACTTACTACTGCTTCTAAAATTAACCACAAATTACTTTCCATATACTCATTGTTCCCCTATGAGAGATTGTGGCTTGGAGCAGTGAGTGAGCTCCCACCAGTGCTTTAGGACCTGTAAAGACGTATGTCCGGGGACGCAGGCGTCAGGTGATTGGCCTTGAGCAACACGTGACCAGATCAGGAAGTGTTGACGGAGGAGCGATCCTGTGGCATTCCTGTAGCTCCCCCCTGTCGTGCCAATTACCGTAGTTGTGCAGGGGTGCACAACCTGCCAAGGTGAGAGGTGAAACCCCCCAACTAATAAAAATTACCCCCACTAAAGCACTTCTCATGTCTGCGTCTTTTTACCCAATTTTGTTTTGCAGACTTATTTTTTGTGGCTTGAGCTGAAGGTTTTAACTATACCATTTTTTTGAGTAAATATGTTTTCATCACTTCTTAAGGCATTGTATTGCAATATTGTGGCAAACAAAAAAAAAAAATAATTTTGACTTTTCTTTCCATTACAGTTTACACATCTTATCAGTTGATATTATATTGTTATAGATCGGGCATTTCTGAACGCACCGATACCAAATGTGTATTGTTTTTAATAATAGCTTAAATTCCAATAGAGAAAAACAGGGTTGTTTGACTTTTTTTTACTTTTTCCTTATTCTACTTGGCCCCTTGGAGCGCCTCAATACCGCCTGACTACTTCTACTCTTCTCAGCAGTGATGCTCCACAGCTCTGGACAGGGGAAATGATCACTTTCTCGAAGTCAGCTGACCTCATGCTGTCATGGCAACCTGCATCGCTGTGTTTGACGCCTTAACAACGACCTTGTTGGCGACTCAGAACTCAACCACGTAGGTCTGTATCGTCAGACTAGCTGCTGTGTGACAGGGTCCCAACGACCGCCGAGGTCATTATACAGGTCGCCGTATTGTTGCTGCGTCATTCAGTAGATCTGACTGTTTGACTTCTCACCAAGTGTGACGGGACCCTAAGGGGTTACAATATAACAATGGAAGGATCTTCATGCAGTTTAAATGTCCACACCGCTGTCCTGAGCAGCTTGTGCGGCAGTCTGCAGGAAAATGGCAGCACATGCGCAGATTGAGATCCCAGCTCGCTTTCCTGCAGCCAGCGAGATGTGTCACTGTCCTTGCCCTGGCACCTTGGAAGCATGGTCTGATATGCAGGTGAGTGCTAGCTCTATATGGTCCACTTTATATTCGCTTTCGTGTCTTATGACACAATAAAAATTAAAAATTTGTAGAGTAGGACAACCCTATTTGAGAATGCCTTGTCGGGGCAGGGTGGCTCAAAAGATTTAATCTTTTGGCAAATGTCTCAATTTTTGTACAGTATGGAAGCAATATGTGTATTTACACAATTTATTTTTCTGACTGTGCTGGCTCCCCCTGATTTTCTGCTACAGATACAGCAGAGACCCATCCCTCAGAGGCGGCGGAGGACAGAGATGAAGACCCTTCCCGCAGAGGCGGCGGAGGGGCAGAGATGAAGACCCTTTCCACAGAGGCGGCAGAGATGAAGACCCTTCCCACAGAGGCGGCGGAGGGGCAGAGATGAAGACCCTTCCCGCGGAGGGGCAGAGATGAAGACCCTTTCCACAGAGGCGGCGGAGATGAAGACCCTTCCCACGGAGGCGGCGGCGATGAAGACCCTTCCCACGGAGGCGGTGGAGGGGCAGAGCTGAAGCCCCTTCCCACAGAGGCGGCGGAGGGGCAGAGATGGAGCCCCTTCCCCCAGAGGCGGCGGAGGGGCAGAGATGAAGACCCTTCCCCCAGAGGCGGCGGAGGGGCAGAGATGAAGACCCTTCCCACAGAGGCGGCGGAGGGGCAGAGATGAAGACCCTTCCCGCGGAGGGGCAGAGATGAAGACCCTTCCCCCAGAGGCGGCGGAGGGGCAGAGATGAAGACCCTTCCCCCAGAGGCGGCGGAGGGGCAGAGATGAAGACCCTTCCCACAGAGGCGGCGGAGGGGCAGAGATGAAGACCCTTCCCACAGAGGCGGCGGAGGGGCAGAGATGAAGACCCTTCCCACAGAGGCGGCGGAGGGGCAGAGATGAAGACCCTTCCCACAGAGGCGGCGGAGGGGCAGAGATGAAGACCCTTCCCACAGAGGCGGCGGAGGGGCAGAGATGAAGACCCTTCCCACAGAGGCGGCGGAGGGGCAGAGATGAAGACCCTTCCCACAGAGGCGGCGGAGGGGCAGAGATGAAGACCCTTCCCACAGAGGCGGCGGAGGGGCAGAGATGAAGACCCTTCCCACAGAGGCGGCGGAGGGGCAGAGATGAAGACCCTTCCCACAGAGGCGGCGGAGGGGCAGAGATGAAGACCCTTCCCACAGAGGCGGCGGAGGGGCAGAGATGAAGACCCTTCCCACAGAGGCGGCGGAGAAGGCAGAGATGAAGACCCTTCCCACAGAGGCGGCGGAGGGGCAGAGATGAAGACCCTTCCCACAGAGGCGGCGGAGGGGCAGAGATGAAGACCCTTCCCACAGAGGCGGCGGAGGGGCAGAGATGAAGACCCTTCCCACAGAGGCGGCGGAGGGGCAGAGATGAAGACCCTTCCCACAGAGGCGGCGGAGGGGCAGAGATGAAGACCCTTCCCACAGAGGCGGCGGAGGGGCAGAGATGAAGACCCTTCCCACAGAGGCGGCGGAGGGGCAGAGATGAAGACCCTTCCCACAGAGGCGGCGGAGGGGCAGAGATGAAGACCCTTCCCACAGAGGCGGCGGAGGGGCAGAGATGAAGACCCTTCCCACAGAGGCGGCGGAGGGGCAGAGATGAAGACCCTTCCCACAGAGGCGGCGGAGGGGCAGAGATGAAGACCCTTCCCACAGAGGCGGCGGAGAAGGCAGAGATGAAGACCCTTCCCACAGAGGCGGCGGAGGGGCAGAGATGAAGACCCTTCCCACAGAGGCGGCGGAGGGGCAGAGATGAAGACCCTTCCCACAGAGGCGGCGGAGGGGCAGAGATGAAGACCCTTCCCACAGAGGCGGCGGAGGGGCAGAGATGAAGACCCTTCCCACAGAGGCGGCGGAGGGGCAGAGATGAAGACCCTTCCCACAGAGGCGGCGGAGGGGCAGAGATGAAGACCCTTCCCACAGAGGCGGCGGAGGGGCAGAGATGAAGACCCTTCCCACAGAGGCGGCGGAGGGGCAGAGATGAAGACCCTTCCCACAGAGGCGGCGGAGGGGCAGAGATGAAGACCCTTCCCACAGAGGCGGCGGAGGGGCAGAGATGAAGACCCTTCCCACAGAGGCGGCGGAGGGGCAGAGATGAAGACCCTTCCCACAGAGGCGGCGGAGGGCAGAGATGAAGACCCTTCCCACAGAGGCGGCGGAGGGGCAGAGATGAAGACCCTTCCCACAGAGGCGGCGGAGGGGCAGAGATGAAGACCCTTCCCACAGAGGCGGCGGAGGGGCAGAGATGAAGACCCTTCCCACAGAGGCGGCGGAGGGGCAGAGATGAAGACCCTTCCCACAGAGGCGGCGGAGGGGCAGAGATGAAGACCCTTCCCACAGAGGCGGCGGAGGGGCAGAGATGAAGACCCTTCCCACAGAGGCGGCGGAGGGGCAGAGATGAAGACCCTTCCCACAGAGGCGGCGGAGGGGCAGAGATGAAGACCCTTCCCACAGAGGCGGCGGAGGGGCAGAGATGAAGACCCTTCCCACAGAGGTGGCGGAGGGCAGAGATAAAGACCCTTCCCACAGTCTGGCCCGATACATGAACGGCTCATAGCACCAATCCTTCTAATAATGATTATATAATCTCCAGTGAAGGCTCCTGTTATATCATCAGAGCAGCTTCATGCATTACATGATCATGTCTGACCCTGGTGACACACCCGGAGGACCCCGCTGGGTGCCCCGTACACAGGCCTATGGCCTCAGAGAGGTCGGGTGGTGTGCGGCAGCTCCGGCCCCCGGGATACTGCAGGTAAGGCCGGCGTATAACTATAGTGGGATCGGCCGGTCATCACCGGACACAGTGCTCCTCCATTGTGATCCGCCGGCTCAGGGTATGTATACAGCTGTGGACTCTTATCTACCATTCTGGCTCCTGACGGCCTCCCCGGTGCTGCGCTCCCCGAACACGGCTAGCGGGCCCTCCATCCTCAGATCCTCACACTGCCGGACACAACGTGCTCAACCGCCGCTCGGCCGCAAAGCTCCCTGGGTAGGAGCCTTTGCAGCTCAGCCACGTGACTCAGTCCTCAGCACCCACCCTTTCACTGCCAGGCATAGAGCTATGAAAGCCCGTGAAAGCATGGCTGGATGTCGCAGTCAGCAGCGAATGGGTTACGTACGTCACAGCGTCGCCGGCATCTGGGTGTGACGTCAGAGGGAGGCGGTGCCAGGCGCCGGATAGAGAATGTTCTAGTCTTGGGCGGCCGTGCGCGGCCTCGATACTCCGGCAGATCCCCTCCCCCTTCCCAGGCTCTCCCGGGAGCGCGCAGGGGGAAGTTATGCTGCTGTCATACGCCAGCAGTGGTCAGGCTGGGAGATGTAGTGCTCTTAAGGTACCTTTACACGCCGCCACTGTGGTGTAACAACTGCCTGGCAGTCGGGATTTCTGTCACTGTTGCCTTGAAGTTGCGGCGTGTAATTGGGGAAAGTGATCGGGTTTCTCGCAGTTGCTCCGGGTTGCGGTTTCTGAGCCGTGTTCTAAAATCCAAGGCAACACAAAGGGTGAATTGCCTTGGTAGTGGCGTGTAAACGGGGGACAGGGATGGAATCAGCGCCCCCTACTGATTTCACGGAGGCGTGCCACAGGATGCTGGATACCGCGCCCCATCAGCTATCATTGGTGGGGGCTACTGTGTAACCATTGGCTGTCCCTGCACAGGGCGCCATATTTAAGGAGCTGACCAGTCACACTACACAATTGGAATGGCGTCATGTATTAGCCAGCCTTCCTGCGCAGGCTGCCCAATCATGACGCTATTGCGTTGTCCAATCAGCGCGTTAGCGTCACGGAATACATAAGTCTGTCACGCCTTGTGTTTCAGCACCGCTGAACATGTATGCCCACATTCCCCTACTGATTGCGGCGTGTGAAGCGGGGACGGTAGTCAACAGGAAGATATCCGCAGGATCTGTTGGAACTTCCGGGGAACCACGATACCTTGAGTTGACAACGCAATTGCGGCGTGTACATCGGTGATCGTTGGCAACCGTTAAAAACGTGCGCGTGCACGTACGGTTCATACCGATTGCCAGGGATAGTGGCGGCGTGTAAAGGTACCTTTATGATGTTGCAGCCGTAAGTGTGGATATTGGATGGGCCTAGTCTGAAAACGGACATCACAGAACACATGAACAATAGATTGCAATCTGAAAGTGCTCAGTGGTGGATACCTTTCACTGGGTAACTGAAAATATGGGAAGAACAAATGAAGTCAGGGCTGCCACTAGGAATTTCAGGACCCCTGAGAATTTTGGGGGCCCCTGAGACTCCGCCTCCACTCAGGCTCTGCCTCCACCCAAACATACATTTTGTATATATAGTGAAAAATGTTCAACACTAAAAATGACCTCAATTTATGTGCAAAGCTTTCCCAACCAGCAATCCAGATGGTTCCTTACAATAGAGTAAAAAAGGAAAAACAGCACAAAAAAATAGAAAAAAGTGGACTTTATTGCCCAATGCGTTGCCATGCCATTGGGCAATAAAGTCCACTTTTTTCTATTTTTTGTGCTGTTTTTCCTTTTTTTACACTCTATTATATATCACACAGACACACTTGAGACTGCTATGGGCTGAATACACAATAGCTGTATATACAATAGAGAATACACAATTGAGATGGATGCTAGCTGTATACATAATAGAAATGACTGCTAGCTGTATACACAATAGAGATGGCTGAGGGCCATATACACAATGGAGACTGCTGTTGGCTATACATACAATAAAGAATACACAAGAGAGACTGCTGCTGGCCGTACACAATAGAGAATACACAATGGAGATGGCTACAGTCCACATAGACAATGGAGACAGATGCTGGCTATACATATAAGTCACAGCACCCAGTGGGTAAAGGCTGAACCGACTATTCCTCCATCAGCCACCTGGACGCAAGTCCAACCCAGAGAGTCCAATCTGGGTAATGCACACTTACATAAGAAAGGACAGCACCACAGACACGAATGGTGCAAATAAACCAGCGTGGTGATCGAAACGTTGCCTGTTATGACCCTGGGATAAAGACCAGATGCTGGCTATACACATTAGTAGAGAATACACAATAGAGACGGCTGCGGGCCATATAAAAAGCTCCCAGCCCCTGAAGAAGCCGCTGTATTAGCAGCGATACGCATCAGGCACAGGGCCGCACGCTTTCTGTCCCCATGGCATCATTTACATGCCCTGCAGGTGAGACTCTCCAGGGGACCTCGCCACTTTCCACTGGATTCATACTGGCATCCTTTATCAACCTGTTGTAAAACTTGGTTTCACATTTTCATGTCTATACAGATTTTCAGTTTGTGCCTGTCTTTCAGCCTGAGGCTCTCATTTTCCCTTGTAAAGAGGGTATTCTACTCTGTGTATGCCACCTGTGCCTAACTGTGGATCTGACCTTTATCTTATTGGGGCGCAGTTTCTTGAGCAACTATCGTTTTTAGGGGCAGGTGTGCTTTAACAGATAGATAATGCCTAAAAATGCCTGTACAGAGGCTATCACCAACCTAACATGAGATGTGACTATATGATTGTCTGTTCCTGTCAATCATTTCCCTAAGTTTATGTTCTGGTTATTATCATTGACCTTATTTATTAAGGTCAACCACTTTTCCATTTTGTGGTCCTGTTATTAGACAACAAGGGATAAAATTGATATACTACTATGTTTTTATCTGGTGCCGCAGATAATTACACTAACTAAATATGGTCTGACCTCATCTGATCTCATCTAGTGGAGTGTTCCCCTATACTCTCTGTCTCCCATTCATTCTGGAAATATTTTTCCATCTATTTTTTAGAGGGCTTATGGTTTGGGATCTATCATCTTTGGTCCCTGTTATTGATTATCTATGCCTTGGGGATTTTCGTATTGTGTCTACACAATTTTAATTGTTTGTAATGTTGTGTCCATATATGTGCACTTCTTTAATAAAATTGTCATTTTTTCACCAAAAAAAATTGACCAGTGCATTGATCCCAGTCTTTTTACACAATACTTTTCTTTCACAATGGCTGCGGGCCATATAGACAACATTCCAACAGCTTCCCTCCATTCTGACAGCCTCCCTCCATCCTTCCTCTATCCCAATAGCCTATTCCATCCCAACAGCCTCCCTCCATCCCGACAGCCTCCCTCCATCCCGACAGCCTCCCTCCATCCCGACAGCCTCCCTCCATCCCGACAGCCTCCCTCCAGGACCCACCGCCTCCTTCCCCGACCACTTCAACACTTGGCTTCTCCACTTCCTCTCCTCCGACATGCCCAACATCATCATGGGCGACTTCAACATCCCCATCGACACCCCCGACCCAGCTTCCTCCCAACTTCTGTCCCTGACCACCTCTTTCGGCCTATCCCAATGGTCTTCCTCAGCCACTCACAAAGACGGCCACACGCTCGACCTCATCTTCTCCCGCCTCTGCTCCCTCACCGACCTCTCAAACTCGCCCCTCTTCCATTCTGACCACAACCTGTTGACTTTCTTCTCCCTCTCTCCCCCTACCTCACCCCCCCTCTTCGGAAACTCAGTCACCCGCGCAGAAACCTTAAACTTATCGACTTCAACTCACTCTCTCCCTCCTCTCTCTCACAGACCTCGCCTCCTCACCCGACGTCAACACTGCCACCACCCTCTACAACTCCACACTATCTGCGGCCCTTGACCAGGCTGCCCCCCTCACACACACCAAAACCCGCACACACAGACAACCCTGGCTCACCTCTCTCACAAAAGAACTACGCCGAACGTCCAGGGTCGCCGAACGGAGATGGAAGAAATCCCACTCCACGGCCCACCTCACCATGTACAAGCAATCCCTCTCCAACTTCAAGGATGCACTCACCGCCGCAAAGCAAACCTATTTCTCTTCTTTAATCAACACATTGTCCCGAAACCCCAAACAACTATTCAAAACCTTCAACTCCCTTCTACGTCCCCTCCTCCTTCCCCCCTCATCTCCGCCGACGACTTCGCCACCTTCTTCAAACAAAAGATTGACAAAATTAGAGAAAGCTTTGGCCCAACGTCCACCCAACCCACCCCCATTACCGCCCAACCCTCCTTGACCAAAGGAAGCTTCTCCAGTGTGACTGAAGCCCAGCTCTCCACCCTCCTGTCACGATCTCACCTCACCACCTGCGCCCTCGACCCACTCCCCTCCCATCTCATCCCAAACCTCACCGCTGTCCTCATCCCTGCCCTAACCAACCTTTCAACCTATCACTCACTACTGGCGTCTTTCCCTCATCCTTCAAACATGCCCTAATCTCATCCATTCTCAAAAAACCCTCCTTCGACCCTTCATCAGTCGCCAACTACCGCCCAATATTTCTTCTCCCTTTTGCATCCAAACTACTGTCCTCCTACCTATCCTCCTGCTCCCTCTTCGACCGCCTACAATTCGGTTTCCGACCTCACCACTCCACCGAAACAGCCCTCACTAAAGTCACCAATGACCAACTGACCGCAAAAAATAAAAAAACACTACTATGTCCTCCTCCTCCTCGACCTATCTGCCGCCTTCGACATAGTCGACCACTCCCTCCTACTCCAAATCCTCAAATCCCTTGGCATCACCGACCTCGCCCTCAACTGGATCTCCTCATACCTCACGGACCGCACCTTCAGCGTCACCCACTCCCACACCTCTTCCTCGTCCTACCCCCTTACTGTCGGCGTCCCCCAGGGATCGGTACTGGGACTGCTACTTTTCTCCATCTACACCCTTGGCCTAGGTCAACTCATTGAGTCCCATGGCCTCCAGTACCATCTCTACGCCGACGACACCCAGATCTACCTCTCCGGACCTGACATCTCCTCCCTCCTGTCAAAATTTCCTCAATGCCTGTCCGCCATCTCATCTTTCTTTTCTGCTCGCTTCCTCAAGTTGAACATGGACAAAACAGAGTTCATTGTCTTCCCCCCCAACCGCCCTCCCCCTCTACCAGACCTGTCAATCCTAGTCAATGACTGCTCCCTCTCCCCGGTCCCCCACGCAAAGTGCCTCGGGGTCACCCTAGACTCCTCCCTCTCCTTCAAGCCCCACATCCAAGCCCTCACCACATCCTGCCGACTCCAGCTCAAGAACATTTCACGTATCCCCCGTTTCTTGGTCATTACACTGCCAAAACCCTCGTCCACACGCCCTCATCATCTCCCGCCTTGACTACTGCAACCTACTGCTCACCGGCCTCCCTGCCTCTTCCCTTGCCCCCCTCCGGTCTATCCTAAACTCAGCTGCCCGTCTAATCCTCCTGCCTCCTCGCTACTCCCCTATTTCCCTCTCCGCATGGCACTCCACTGGCTCCCCACCTTTCTAAGACCCCGCTTTAAAATCCTAACCCTGACTTACAAAGCCATCCACAACCTGTCCCCCCTACATCTCCGACATGATCTCCCGATACCAACCCGCACGCAACCAACGCTCCTCACAAGAAATCCTCCTCCCCCCTCATCTCATCTTCCCACAACCGCTTACAAGCCTTCTCCCGCGCCTCCCCTAAACTCTGCAACTCTCTCCCCCAGCACGTCAGACACTCGCCTACCCTTAGGAGCTTCAAAAAGAACCTGAAAACTCATCTATTCCAACAAGCCTACAACCTATGATGAGACCCAGCGCCGCTCTACCACACGCTTGGTGCTTCCCATCCTATCGTGTCCTTCCCACCCCTGTAGACTGTGAGCCCTCATGGACAGGGTCCTCTCCCATCGTGTATCAGCAAGCCTTGACTGTTCATATGTACTGTACCTGTACTTGTCACCCCCATTTCTTATGTAAAGCGCCATGGAACCAATGGCGCTATATAAATAAATAATAATAATAAAAAATAATCCTTCCTTCATCCAGACAACCTCCCTCCATCCTGACAGCCACCCTCCATACTTCCTCCATCCCAACAGCGTTCCTCCACCCCGACAGCCTCCATCTATCCCAATAGCCTATGCCATCCCGACAGCCTCCCTCCATCCTTCTTTCATCCCAACAGACTCCCTCCATCCTTCCTCCATCCCAACAGCCTCCCTCCATCCTTCATCCCAACAGCCTCCCTCAATCCTTCCTCCATCCCAACAGCCTCCCTCAATCCTTCCTTCAGCCATGCCAACAGCCTCCCTCCCTATATATTGCCCCCCATTCTGTATATATGACCTCCATCCCTCCCCTGGACCCCTCCATGTCTACCGTTGAGGGGAGCCACGGCTGTGCAGGAGGCAGGTTTCGGAGTGTGAGGGCACATCTGCAGGACGGGAGCTGTGGGGGAGTAGCTGCGGGCCTGCGGCAGCAAGCGGTGGGCACCAGAATGTTCTTTGTGGCCGGCTGCATTCACCAACTGTGCAGCCAGTCGGTAGCAGTTGAGATTTCAACAAAATGGCCGGGGCCAAATGGAGATCTGCGGCCACTGTGTAAAAGTCTCAACCTCTACTGACCGGCTGCATAGTTAGTGAAAGCAGCTGGCC